>JZKD02S2193585.1:399835-411874 GCA_000966675.3 Picea glauca
GGGCAGGGGGGTGCAGTTGTGTATTATATTGTTCAATGTATTAATTCCTATGCTCGCATTTCCACGTTGAAGGTGTTTTGGTTGCAGGGAATGCATACTCGACCCCCTTTGAGCCTGTATGTGCGAAATGCAACTCTCCTGCTTCTGCTTCCGCTTTGATAAGTGATGATACAATTGATTGTCTATGATGCGGTGAAAAATGTCCATATATATATGGGCATTGCCTCAATGTTGTCATCCGAACTGTGAGCAACACAACCGTGCATTGTACAATTAGGCAGCCTATGTTACAAGATGTGCTTCCTAGGTTGGTAGAATTGTCGTAAGAAGCTTACCTACAGAAAAAGGCAAGCAGTGTCTACATGTTGCGCGACTTTCAGATACATAACAAATTTGCCTTAAATGAGGACAATGCAATATTTCATATTGGCTGAAGAAGGGAAAAAAAAAAAGGACATGAAAAAAAAAACAATATCAAGCTTTGGCAGGAAACGAAAATATCACATGTGTCTCTGTAATATTTCTTCAACACCCAGATGAATTTACGTCGGACTCGAGTACTTGAGATTGCATGCGCATAAGATTGTTTGGTATAAAAATGGGAAGCATGGCAGCAAACCCCATACATCCCATGGCCCCGGTTATTTTCTCGTGGGAACATATACCAGATATAAGAGAAAACCAATGCCACGACGTCTTTTCTCCGGTTATTTTCCCGTGGGAACATATACCAGATGTAAGAGAAAACCAATGCCACGACGTCTTTTCTTTGTATATCAAATTGTTTGATGCAAAGGTCGATGCGTGTTGTTATATGGAACCTTATGGGAACTTGCTTGCGGCCTATTTGGAGTTTAGTTGGTTCTTGGTTGTATGCTTCGTCTGTCAATTTGTATATCGCGGAACTCTGAGTGTTGTTTGGAGGACACGAAACAATAGAATTGCAATTTTTTAGCCAGCTAGCCCACAAGTCCACCTGACAATTTGTATGGCATTGTGACGCAAATGTAGTATGTGGTTTGTTTTAGCACTTTTCCTTGATCGATGAACTTGGTAAAATTAATCTCTTGGAATAATTTGAAATAAACGAATATATATTGTCTGAAGTCCAATTGTGTTATCATATCAACAAGAGGCCCTTAAAATTCAAATTGGTCGTTGTTATGCATTTAAAAAATCTTTGTTTTGTTTCCTTCGGTTTTTTTTAAATAAGAGATTTAACATTCTTTGATAATTTTATGTAATTAAATTGTACAATATCAATATTTAATATTAATAATTTAGTATTTGAAAATAATGTTTTTAGATAATGTTAGATATGTAACATATATGTTATATGTTATACATGTAAACAATCGCAATCTTGAGCCCGCCAGTCCTAGAGTCCGTCTATCAATTTGTATATCGTGGAACTCCAAGTGTTGTTTGGAGGACACGGAACAATAGAAGTGCAATGTTGAGTGAGCCAGCCCACAAGTCCGCCTGTCAATTTGTATATCACGAAACTCTGGGTGCTATTTGTAGGGCACAGAACAATAGAGGCCCAATTTTGAGCCCGTCGGCCTGAGAACCCGCGATCCAAAAAGTGGCTAAGTATGAAATGAGGGATTCGTACATGCTCTATCAAATCTCATGTCCATACTTTATAAAAGTACATATTTAGTATGTATTACTCGTTTCTCGAAAAAATTCTACGTGCGGAAGTTGGGGGATACACGTGTTCAGATTTCCACTTACTTTTATATCACAAGCCCGACCGACTGCTTCCCCGTTTCATATTGTACATATTACATGTAATATGTAATACATATTCAATCTTGGACCCGCCAGTCTTGGAGTCTGTCTGTCAATTTGTATATCGCGGAACTCCGAGTGTTGTTTGGAGGACACGGAACAATAGAAGTGCAATGTTGAGCCAGCTAGCCCGCAAGTCCGCTTGTCAATTTGTATATCGTGAAACTATGGGTGCTATTTGTAGGAAACAGAACAATAGAGGCCCAATTTTGAGCCCGCCAGCCCGAAAACCCGTGATCCAAAAAGTGGCTAAGTATGGAATGAGGGATCTGTACATGCTCTATAAAATCTCATGTCCATACTTTATAAAAGTACATATTTGGTATGTATTACTCGTTTCTTGGAAAATTTCTAGGTGCAGAAGTTGGCAGATACACATGTTCAGATTTCCACTTACTTTTATATCATTAGCCCGACGGACCGCTTCCCCGTTTCATATTGTACAAACTTTTTGAAACATGATTTTACGAATACGCGGGTTTTTCTTTTAAATAAGATATTTAACATCCTTTAATAATTTTGTGTAATTAAATTGTACAATATCAATATTTAATATTAATACTTTAGTATTGAAAATAATGTTTTTAGATAATGTTATATAGTTGATAGGGATCACCATCCGTAAACAATCGCAATCTTGAGCCCGCCAGCCCTAGAGTTCGCCTGTCAATTTGTATATCGCGAAACTCCAAGTATTGTTTGGAGGACACGGAACAATAGATGTGCAATGTTGAGGCAGGCAACCCGCAAGTCCTCCTGTCAATTTGTATATCACGGAAATCCGGGTGCTATTTGTATGACACGGAATAATAGAGGCCCAATTTTGAGCCCACCAGCCCGAGAACCCACGATCCAAAAAGTCGCTAAGTATGGAATGTGGGATCCATACATGCTCTATAAAATCCCATGTCCATACTGTATAAAACTACATATTTAATATGTATTACTTGTTTTTCAAAAAATTTCTAGGTGCGGAAGTTGGCGGATTCACGTCTTCAGATTTCACTTACTTTTATATCACCAGTCTGATCGATCGCTTCCCTGTTTCATATTGTACAAATTTTTTTGTCTAATTAAATTGTACAATATCAATATTTAATATTAATAATTTAGTATTGAAAATAATGTTTTTTGATAATGTTAGATAGTTGATAGGGATCACCATCTGTAGATAATCACAATCTTGAGTCCTCCAGCCCTGGAGTCCGTCTGTCAATTTGTATATCGTGGAACTCTGAGTGTTGTTTGGAGAACACGGAACAATAGAAGTGCAATGTTGAGCCAGCCAGCCCGCAAGTCCGCTTGTCAATTTGTATATCACGAAATTATGGGTGCTATTTGTAGGGAATGGAACAATAGAGGCCCAATTTTGAGCCCACCAGCCCAAGAACCCGCAATCCAAAAAGTGGCTAAGTATGGAATGCGGGATTCGTACATGCTCTATAAAATCTCATGCCCATACTTTATAGAATTACATATTTAGTATGTATTACTCGTTTTTTGAAAAAATTATAGGTGCGGAAGTTGGTGGATTCACGTCTTCAAATTTCACTTAATTTTATATCACGAGTCTGACCGACCGCTTCCCCATTTCATATTGTACAAACTTTTTTTTTCTAATTAAATTTTACAATATCGATATTTAATATTAATAATTTAGTATTGAAAATAATGTTTTTAGATAATGTTAGATAGTTAATAGGGATCACCATCCGTAAACAATCTCAATCTTGAACCCGCCAACCCTGGAGTCTGTCTGTCAATTTGTATATCGTGGAACTCTAAGTCTTGTTTGGAGGACAAAAAACAATAGAAGTGCAATGTTGATCCAGCCAACCCGCAAGTCCTCTTGTCAATTTGTATATCGCGACATTCTGGGTGCTCTTTGTAGGGCACGGAACAATAGAGGCCCAATTTTGAACCCGCCAGCCTGAGAACCCGATCTCCAAAAAGTGGCTAAGTATGGAATGCGGGATCTATACATGCTCTATAAAATCTCGTGTCCATACTTTATAGTACATATTTAGTATGTATTACTCGTTTTTTAGAAAATTTCTAAGTGCAGAAGTTGGCGGATTCACGTCTTCAAATTTCACTTACTTTTATATCACCAGCCCGACCGACTACTTCCATGTTTCATATTGTACAAACTTTTTGTCTCACGGTTTTCCGAATAGGCGAGTTACCATATAGGCGGGTTCAATATTGCGTTTCCATTGTTCCGTCGCCTACAAACAGCACCCTGACTTCCGCGATCTACAAATTGGCAAACAAATTGAAATAAAAGAATATATACTATGAGAAGTCTAATGGAACAATCATATGAACGAGAGGATATTAAAATTCAAATTCGTTGTTATTATACTTGCGGTGAAGCTAACGGTACAAAAACTTTACTTAAACATCCAAAAATTGATTTTCTTTTAACTTTTCGACACTTCTCTTATACAAACAGATCCTGGAAACTATAAACATCGTTGGTTGTATCTATTCCTTGATTGAAGAACCTATTAACATGTTTAATGCACTCCATAGTTATTGTTAAGACCATCAATGGTGCTTTCTTACAGCAATTCCTGCTTCCGAAAATTGTCATCTGCTTTTTCTTTTGCCCTTTGCTTTCCCTTTCTTTACTTACTCATTTTTTGGAAAATGTCTAGGTGAGGGATTTGGAGGATTCACGTCTTAAGATTTCCATTATTACTTTTATATCACCAGCCCGACCGACTGCTTCCCCATTTCATATTGAACAAACTTTTTGAATTGCGGATTCCCTCATAGGCGGGTTCAACATTGTGTTTCCATTGTTCTGTCGCCTGCAAATAGCACCTGGACTTCCGCAATTTACAAAGTAGCAAACAAATTCCCCTTCATCTCATATGCTCTCACTTTCTGTTTACTTGGTCCTTTTTTCGAATGTCTCATGCTTTAATATACAACACCCGAAGTTTAACAACATACAAATTGCCCTCTCGACATTGTGCTTCCACTGTTCCCCTACGCACAAACAACACCCGGAATTCCGTGAAATACAAATTAACGGTCGATATCTGTCACTGAGATGCAATATGACCATTGGCCCCTCACGTTTCCTGGGTATATTTTCTAACCCTTTTTTTTGTAACCCTCCTGAGCGCTTTCCATACTTGGGAATTTCTTGGAATCTATTTCACAGGTTGGCAAGTGGACGAAATGTACAATTCTTGTTCGCTCTTTGCCATCACCGCTACCTTCGTACTTATTTCCAAATATGAAATTATTAAGCTTCAATGTTAGTAGTTCATCCTGCAGGAACCGTTAAGATTGTCATTAATGTCCGGAAGGCCGGAGAAGATTTGTCATTACTACAAATTAAACCAAGATTTACGAAGAAGAGTGTTATCCTTTCCAAGTATTCATTTCAAACATGATGCAATCTCTTTCGTGCACCAGCTAGTTGGAGCCTTTAAGAAATCTCTAATTCTCAATTGCTCTTCATCATCACCGCCACCTTCGCACTTTTTTCTAAATATGCAATTAGTGAGCTTTAATGATAACAGCTCATTACGCATGAACCTTGGAGATTGTCATTGATCAGCGAAAGGCTCGAGGATATCTTCCATTAATACATATTAAACCATGATTTGTGGAGGGTTATATTATCCCTCAAGAATTTTCATTCCAAACATCGTCTGGAGAAAACGAAAATTCTCGTTAACTTGTGACAACAGTTCTGTCCAGATACAGTAAACACATTCAGGCATGATGGCCAGAGGTTCCAGTATTCTAGGGCATATTCTTACTACTCATCTCCCTCCACCCAGGAGAAAAAAAGGAGATGGTCCCTTGGTACACCGAGAGATATATTTCAAGCCAAAGAATTCCAAGGCAACCCTGCCTACTCAAAGAACCTGCCCAGTTACATTAATGGTTGGCGCAGAGGTTGATGTCATGGATTCTGAGACGGAAGAAGATGATCTGATGGACGATGATACGGCAATGGATGATGGCAATGCAGAGATTGTTCCCACTATTGTGCCCAAATTGAAATCAACCATAACGGGCAGAACTTCTCAGCTCAGTGATGGCAGTCGTGACAACACCAAAAGAAGGATTTTCATAAAAGAAACCGACGTTGAACGCAATAGCCGCTTTGTAGCTCAAAAGTAGGAATTCCATAGGTTTTAAATTAGTCCATTATGGGCGAAAGACTTTCACTATATGGAAATGAAATGTTGATGCTCCTAGAGATATATTTCAAGCCAAAAAAATATCCAATTGCAGGACTACTGTCATGTTCTCTGGATACACAATTAACATCTTCGGGAATGAGCACCAAAACTCCCACTGGTGCAAGGCATATTTCTACTAGTCATCTCCTTCCACCCAGAATGGACTAATTTGGGCCTCTGGAATTGCACGTGCAACCTGTGTCACTGAAGTTTTTCGATTGTGGAGAGGTGGTTTCTTGATGTGTCCTAACTTTCAGTTAAGGGCTATTCCATTTGTCATGCAAAGTTTTTCATCTTCTTCCTCATGGGAAGCTTCTAAGAACTATCAATTTTACCACAGGATGATCCATCGAGGAGAAAACTGCAAGGATTTCCTAAAAAAAAAGGCATGGTAATCTGTTTTATATGCATGTTGAATATCATCTCGATGGCTCTTGCATACTCTAGGTGCTATTTGTAGGACACGAAGCAATAGAGGCCCATTTTAGCTCACCATCCCGAGAACCCGCGATCCAAAAAAGTGGCCAAGTATGGAATGCGGGATCCATACATGCTCTATAAAATCTCATGTCCATACTTTATAAAGGTACATATTTAGTATGTATTACTCATTTATTGGAAAATTTCTAGGTGCGGAAGTTGGCGGATTCACGTCTTCAAATTTCACTTACTTTTATATCACCAGCCCGATCGACTGCTTCCCCGTTTCATATTTACACACTTTTTTGTCTAATTAAATTGTACAATATCAATATCTAATATTAATAATTTAGTATTGAAAAAAATATTTTTAGATAGTGTTAGATAGTTGATAGGGATCACCATCCGTAAACAATCGCAATCCTGAGCCTGCCAACCCTGGAATCCGTCTGTCAATTTGTATGTCGCGGAACTCTGAGTGTTGTTTGGAGGATACGGAACAATATAAGTGCAATGTTGAGCCAGCCAGCCCGCAAGTCTGCCTGTCAATTTGTATATCGTGGAACTCTGGGTGCTATTTGTAGGACACAGAGCAATAGAGGCCCATTTTAGAGCCCGTCGGCTCGAGAACCCGCGATCCAAAAAGTGGCCAAGTATGGAATGCGGGATCCATACATGCTCTATAAAATCTCATGTCCATACTTTATAAAGTTACATACTTAGTATGTATTACTCGTTTTTAGGAAAATTTCTAGGTGCAGAAGTTGGTGGATTAACGTCTTCAGATTTCATTTAGTTTTATATCACCAGCGCGACCGACCACTTCCCTGTTTCATATTGTACAAAAAAAATTGTCTAATTAAATTGTACCATATCAATATTTAATATTAATAATTTAGTATTGAAAATAATGTTTTTAGATAATGTTAGATAGTTGATAGGGATCACCATCCGTAAACAATCGCAATCCTGAGCCCACCAGCCTTGGAGTCCGTTTGTCAATTTGTATATCGCGGAACTTTGAGTGTTGTTTGGAGGACATGGAACAATAAAAGTGCAATGTTGAGCCAACCAGCCTACAAGTCCACTTGTCAATTTGTATATCGCGGAATTTTGGGTGCTATTTGTAAGGCACAGAACAATAGAGGCCCAATTTTGAGCCCGAGAACCCCCGATCCAAAAACTGTACATGCTCTATAAAATCTCATGTCCATACTTTATAAAAGTACATATTTAGTATGTATTAATCATTTTTTGGAAAATTTCTAGGGGCGAAAGTAGGCGGATTCACATCTTCAGATTTCACTTACTTTTATATCACCAGCCCGATCGACCGCTTCCTCGTTTCGTATTGTACAAAGTTTTAGGCTCACGATTTTCTGAATAGGTGAGGTACCGGATAGGCAGGTTCAATATTGTGTTTCCATTGTTCCACCGCCTGCAAACAACACCCAGACTCCGACCGACCACCTCCCCATTCCATACCTACCCACATTTCCGATTGCAGATTCCCGGGGAGGCAGGCTCTATGTTGCACTTCCATTGTTTTGTCACCTCCAAAGAGCACTCACACTTCCGCGATATACAAATTTACAACCGGACTATCACATCATACCCTCTTCCCCGTTACACAGTTTGCACTCAAAAGTTTCGAGAGCTACATTTTGACCGCCGGGTCCTCACGTCTCCTGTGCAACTATTGTCACCCCATTTTTGAAGCCCATACGTCCGCTTTCCATACTTCGCCATTTGTTTGAATCTCTTTCGCCGATCGTAGGGTCGGTGGGTTCATGAAATATCCAATTCCTAATCACTGTTTCCTGTGCCTGCCACCTTCGCACTTCTTTCCAACAAAGTCTGACCGACCGTTTCCCTATTCCATACTTGGCCACTTTTTTCATTGCCAATTCCTGGACAGGCGAACTAAGGATTGCCCTTCCATTGCTCTGTGACATGCAAATATTACCCGCAATTACGCAAATATGCAAACCGGCCGCTGGGCCACCCCACCATACAGTCTTCCCTGTTACGCATTTTGCAGTAAAAAATTATGATACATACAATTTAAACGTTGGCCTTCACCTCTACTAGCAATCCCCTTTAACCTTATTTTAAAACTCGTTCGGCTGCTTTTCATGCTTCGCCATTCCTTGCTTGCACTCTTCCCATTTATGCATTTTGCAGTTAAAATTTCTTAGACATATAATCTGACCGCTCGCCCTCACCTCTACTGTGAATTCCCTGTATTTTGAAAACTGTGCGACCACTTTTCATATTTGGCCATTCCTTATTTGCACTTGTTTATAATAAAAGAGTCTTATTTATAATAAAAAAACTAAATTTAGTCATTAGGTCCTACCCTTCAGAAAGCAACCAAGATTTGTGAAGATCTCCCATTAATACGCATTAAACCAAGATTTACAGAAGGTTATATTATCCTTTCCGAGTGTTGATTTCAAACACCATGGAATGTCATTCGTGGGGCCTCGGGTTGGCCTGTTCACGAAATATTCAAACCCTAATTCCAAAAATGAGCCCGACCGACCATTTCCCTATTCCATACTTAGCCACTTTCCCGCAATTCCACAAATATACAAACCGTCCACTGAACTGCACCGTCATTCCCTCTTTCGTTTTACATGTTTTGCAGTGAAAAATTATGACTCATGCAATTTCACCGTTGGACACTCACCTCTCCCCATTATCTCCTATAAACCTATTTTGAGGCATGTCCGATGCTTTTCATACTTAGCCATTCCATGCTTTCTCTTCCCCGTCTCCGTCACCTTCGCACCTGTTTATAATAAAAAAATGTTTATATATATATATATATATATATATATAATGTCTTGTTTCTAAATATGCAATTAGTAATCTTTAATGCTAACAGCTCATCATGCAGGAACCATGTAAATTGTCATTCATGGGCGAAAGGCTCGAGAAGATCTGCCATTAATACGCATTAAACCAATATTTGTGGAGGGTTTGTTATTCCTTCCGAGTGTTAATTTCAAATACCATGGAATGTCATTCGCACATCGTCGGCTTGGTTCGTTCACAAAACCTCCAATCCTTAAATGTTCTTCGTCGTAACTGCCACCTTCACACTTCTAAGTATGCAATAATTAAGCTTTACTTCTAACAGCTCATCACACAGTACATATAGAGATTGTCATTAATGAGCGAAGAGCTCGAGGAGATTTTCCATTCACAGGCATTGAACCAACATTTTCGGGGGGGTTATATTATCTCCTCCATTTGTTCATTTCAAGCAACGTCTGGAGCAAACGGACGTTTTCATAAACTAATGGCACCAGCTCGACAACAGTTCTGTGAAGATACAGTGAACATCTTCGAGCCTGAGGACCAGAACTACCATAGTAACAAATCATCGCTCCAACGGCCTGCCACGGTAACAAAGCAACCCAAAGTTCTTCAAATGGAGGAGGTTCATCCTAAAATTTTTAGTTCTCACAAGCTTCCCGTGTAGAAGAGAAAAAGAATTGTAGGGGAGGCGGAAGAGCCAAAAATTGAGAGTGAGAACATGGAATTTGACACTGATCTGGATAGCATATTCTGCAACCTTGATCAGTCGGGAGACGCAATTCAACATAGCTACCCAATGGACATAGTTGATATCGAAATTCTTTACGAAGATGAATCCTTCGTATTCCAAAGTGTTGTTTTTGAAAGCGAATCTAAAAAAATAATTATTGAAAAGAGAGATGTAAAAAATGAGAAAGGAAAATATCGTTAAAAAGTTGACCTTGTCAACATGTTGTCGTCCCAAATCTTTGGACTTCACAGAGAAACCAGAGATGCTCATGATGATTCCATTGGAGTCATTGAGGCCGAGAATGCCAGACTAAAGGACCAGATCAAGGAATTTGAGGAAGCTTTGATTCCTATGCCATTGCTTGCTAGTCCTTTGGCAATAGCCAAGCCTGCCACCCCTGCAACAAAGTTAAAAGGATCCTCCAGCTTCCTTGCATCGTGTATAGGATATGTGGAGAAAAATATCAAGAAAAGAATGGAACTAATTGCTAAGGCCTGAGAAACATCACAAACAATGGATTCGCTGGGAAGGAGGGCACATAACTTGCTCAAACTTCTGTAGATGGATTTTAAAAATGAAGAAACTTTCTATTTGGACACGGTCATCCCTTTTGCCTTTCATGTCAAAAACATGGCAGACATGACAAGAAGACAACATGATCTCCCCTCCAAAATCCGGATCACTCAATTAGAAGCATGTTGGAAAGAGAAGGTGAAGAACTTGTATCTCACTGTCCAATCATGTGAGAAAGCAATATCAAAGAAAGAAACATTATTCACAAAGCTGACCAAAATAGACTTAACCGGAAGGACCAATGAGTTCCAAGACCCCAACTTAATAAACTCATTGGCGTTAACCAAGCAAACTTTCAATAAACAAGTTGATAATTTTAAGGCGATGTCTTTAGAAAAATTTTACAACATTCTTGAATATGGTGAAGTTCACGTGGACAACTGGCTATTCGGCTATTCGGTACAAAATCGAGACATTGATCAGGCTCTGCTTAGTATTTCTATTGATCTAAGCAAATTAGAAAAGGAACTTTTCAGCATAAAAATCCGGAATGACATCAACGTCGCCCCCTTGAGAAGCTACATTGAAGAATTCGTCGAAATGGACTTGAAGAGGGTCGTCGACGAAAGGCAACAGAAAAAGGCATCAGCAAGCAAATATCAAAAATACTTATATGTGCCATCGTTGTAAGTCTATATTGATGACATCCTCCTTTGTTTATCAATCCAATTATTCCACCTTTTCTGAATATAAATCTCTAGCCAAAGATTGATAGATTCACATTTCTTCTTTTCAAGTATTACACTCTACCGTCTCCCACTTCTTCTTTCCACAGTCCTATTTCTTGTACATATTTCTCTTATGGTCTGCGGGAGCCCCAATCCCAGTCTATATGAAAAACACACTTAAATTTCCAGGAATATGTAACAAACTGTTATTTTTTTATATATTCCAAATAAAACTATTTTTTGTCTCCTTTTATATTTATGTGCTCCTAAATTTTTATCTTCAACTATGTTGAATGTCAAGACATTGTGTTTATTTTATTTGAATTGTTTTTTTCTCATGCATATCTTTTTTCTATTGGGTTCGCGGAAGCCCCAATGTCAATCTATATCAAAAACGCATTTAAATTTCCAGGAATATGTAACACACTTTTATTTTTTGATATATTCCAAATAACACTAATTTTTATCTCATTTTATATTTATATGCTCCTAAATTTTTATTTTCAACTATGTTGAATGATAGTTTTTTTTCTACTCACACATATACAGACAACTTTATGGAAATTTTAGTTAACTCTAACCATTTCAAAATATACACTGAACAGACAAAACATGCAAAGTAGGACTACTGGAAAGAACGGAAATTCTGAACATAGCAAGATGGATTATATAGTTTCACAAAATAAATCGGACTCTAGAGAGCATGTGTGATCCAGGTGGATATCGGGGGCCACCCATCTTTTCCAAATGGCTCAAAACAGTTTTCTGGCCATTTTGGCAATTTACTATTTTTAGCAGGTTTTAACTTCCGGGGCCA
>JZKD02S2193585.1:414232-433050 GCA_000966675.3 Picea glauca
TGTACATTTCTTTCATTAATAGAAATCGTGTATTACTGTATCTTTGTGTTTATGGTTGCATCTCTGATATATTTCTGTTATATTACTGGATATACGCGATACCTCTGTGCATTTCTTTATTATATCTCCGTTCTCATTTCGTGCCGAAAATAATCCGGATCAATGTGTCATTTCTTGCATGGTTACCACATGCCCTTCATTTTGCTTGCCACATCTGCACTGCAATTTCCATCTGCCCCCGCTACTTTTTCCCCATCCATCTGCAGTTATCCCCAATTCAACCCGACAGGGACTACGCTGCCATGCAGCACTTGTTTTATTTGAATGTGGTATTTATTTATAAACAATTAAACTCTATGAGCAGCTCGATAGAAAAAATATTGTTCAATATTATCCACAACTTCCAAAATGCGTGATTTGTAACATTAAATTACCCTCGATTATTTCACCACCTTTTAATCTTGTAACAAGAGTCTACTAAGACCAAGCACACATGCCTTTGTAATATTAAATTACCCTCAATTATTTCACCACCTTTTAATTTTGTTACAAGAGTCTACTAAGACCAAAGTGTTTGCAACTAACTAATATTGTATATTGCTTTTTGCTTTTTATATTGAAGGGTTTCTATCATTTGCATAACACGCATATAAATGTTATTGAACTTCAATGATCATTGAAATAACAATGGTATATATATTTTATATTGAAGGGTTTCCATGATTTGCATAACACGCATATAAATGTTATTGTATTTCAATGATCATTGAAATAACAATGGTATATATAGAGATAAAAAAATAAATGGTGTGAACAACTGTCATTATAACTCCTATGATTGTTATATAAATAAATACAAGTTATTCAGCTTTAACTATTTAATATCAAATATTAACCATTATTTATATAAATACATGTCATTCAACTTTAACTATTTAATATTTAATATTAACAATTGTGATGGGGACATAGTTACTACACTAGCACTTAGTAGTCCCTGCCTAAGGAACTATAACAATCGCTAATACGTTGACTCACTATTAAAATAGTTTGACTTTTATCATTTTTATTTTTTCCCAGAGTTTGACATAATAGTTGGTATTTATTTAATTAAATAATAAAATTAATAATTTTTATCTGAATTACTATTGGATAGAAACTTTATACTCTTATTGCAAATGTGAGGGTGAGGTTCTCAATTAAAAATTTATTCATAAAGTTTAACTTTATAGGACGAAAAATAATGATTTTTCGTTCAATCCTGGTAACTGAACCTTCAAATAGAAAAACAGACGTTCATTGACATTCACTAGAAAATCAATCAAATGCATGGAAGGGCTAACATGCGAGCAACTTCAAGATGGAGGGGATGGCAAAGGTATTGAAGAGGGAAAATTCCATCGCCTTCTTATTGATCAGAGGGAACTCCATGAACTGTGTGAGCTTGGAGAGAGCCACGACGTCCCGTAAGGGATCCATATACGAAATTAGACGCATGTGTCCGAGAAAATGTCAACAAGCATTGTATGATTACTAGAGCATCACGCTTCGAGCAATATCCATCGTTCAATAAACAAATCAGTGTGGAATAATTACAAGGTCGGTGCTCACAGAAACGAGGACAACAATGGCAAGATCCACTTAGAAATGTGTCGAATAGATATGTTTCCAACCAAGGTTTAAAGAATGGGGTCATTGATTTTTTTCTCATTCCCAGGATCTCATCGCTTTGTTAATTTTTCTTCCAAAAAGGATTGCAGACTAATTATGTTGAGAGGCGTTTGATGATGATTTCATTGATTAATTAAAATGTGTCTGTATAAAAATATTCTATAATCGTCGAATGAAAATCAATTTGTATGTCTTCTTCCTTTTTCTCAAACTTTCCTGAGAGTATTTTTCAATAATTTACAGAGAATGCCTCTGATAATCTGTAGAACAATTATAAAATTGTATTCATTTTGAAATCTATATTTCATTAGGTGTCGCATTCGCAGTCAGAGAACTGATGTAAAATGGCTAATAAGTGTATCTGGAAACCTAATGATGAGTGTAGAAAGTGGATCTGTCATATTCGTTGAGCTTGGCATCAATGGCGAATCTGAGTGGCAGGTATGGATTCAAAATGAATAGATGGTATAAGGATATCAAGTCTGCATGGCCTTTTGACACAGCTTCCATGCCACTTTCTCTAACATATCCCTCGGTCCGCATCAGCCCTCCTTGTATGCCCCTCTCACCATACTCCACATCTCGGCGGCCATATTGTCAGCCTCCTGCTGATCACTTTGCTTGAGGCTTCCCTGGTGAAGCGTGGCTCAATGACATGCAAATAGGCCAGAGGGTAATGATTCAGGACATGAATTAAGTCCTCGGTGAGCGCCAGAGGGTCGGAGTTCGTTGCCCCATTGTGGTCTATGATGGGAGACAATCATATGGCAGTGTGTTTCGCCCTGATCTCATCCACCATCGCCTCCACAATTTCTTGGGCAAAATGACAACGCTTCTCAATGCTTTCGTCATATTCATCGGTCCCATCGTTGACTCCGTCCTTGAGAAATTGCTTGACTCTGTCCTTGAGAAATTGATCAATCAGGTAACTGTGAGATCTGTGTATTTCTAGGTCGTCGAATCCTATCGACATTGCATTTCTCGCAGATCTACGAAATTGATCGATTATTTTGGATATTTCAAACATCGCAAGGGCACGAGATTGGGAAGAGGTGGCCCTAGAGCCATCCAGCATCATGATGCTCCATCGTTCTGGAATTTGCTTGTTGGTGCACGACAACGGGGCTTCTTAGTTAGGTTGATAAAATGCTTTATCAAATACACAAACAACAAGGAACTTGTTAATAATATACACCATTATTATTTTATTTTGCAATGTTGGAACACGTATTCATTCTAATCCCAAATCTTTTATGGTTCGATTTGGTATCGTCTCTTCTTGAAATGGTACAGCAATGAGATTGCTACCTCCAATTACATTTCATATTTCTCAACACATATGTTGGGTCAAGATGAATCTTCACTAATCTGTTTCTTGAAGAATTGAAAGGATTTATTCATGTCAGACATGTGTGCGTCGCCCTGCCAACATGCCATATATGGTAGAAAGTGATGTCGCCCTTCTCATGAACGGCGTCTACAACATTTTTCCAAGCCTTGACTTTCTCATCATTGAAAATGTCAGGAGAATGCGGGAACCTGCACAACATTAGATAAAAGGTTTATATTATCAATCTTCTTTCAAGAGGAACTGCATGCCAAAGCACTCTGAATTTATTTCATCAGAGGGAGGGAAGGAAATACAGATGATGAGGAGAGCGTACCCGATGACTTGTTGTGATACTGCGTTGGCCTCTGTGAGACATATCAAACCATGTACATACAAAATAAATTTCATACATTTTTAAATTGGGCAGGAACTAAGTTGCAATGCAACCCTTGTTAAATTTGCATTTAATTACCATGAGAAAATACTTCTAGAATATTACAATAGTGAGCTTACATGATGTGCTTTTTCACGTCACTTTTTAATATTTATAATTAAATATTAAAGATTAATATCTAGATATGAAAAACACGAACAGATATTCGTATGAAGTCTTTAGCCACTCTTGTGAAAAAAGAAGAAGTCTTTAGCCACGTTCTCCCCACACCATGCATTTCATTGATAAAGTAGTTATAATAGTTAGATGAAGTCATTTGTACACTTGCATTTTCATATTAATTTGTTTTTTAATAATTTGAATTGTAATTTATATTTTATAAAAAAAAAAATTATAATTGTTATTTATATGATAATATAATTTGTTTTAATAATTTAATTTTTTAAATTAGTATAAATTGTTATAGTTAATATCGTTGTATATATGATTAATTTTATATATACATTTTTAAAAAGTTTAATCTAAATTTATGTTATATATATTTAATTTATAATTTTTATTTTTTAATCAAGATATAATTATTTTTTTAATGTTAATTGGATATAATTTAAGTGGATA
This sequence comes from Picea glauca, assembly GCA_000966675.3. Lineage (NCBI taxonomy): Eukaryota > Viridiplantae > Streptophyta > Pinopsida > Pinales > Pinaceae > Picea > Picea glauca. Next base: position 418,246 of record JZKD02S2193585.1, read on the forward strand.
ATTTTTTTATTTGAATTGGAATTTCATTTGATAATGAAGAGTGAGGTAAAAAATTTGACGATCTTATAAGGTTTATAGGTCGTTACATACACCTTCATTGATGTTTTGGAGCTTATAGAGTTACAAGTATAAATTTAACATTCACATATGTTGGGTTTACAAGCCTTCTTAATCTTAGGCTCTATTGTCTCCCTTACATAACAATTTACCACTATCTCTTCTTCTTCACATATATCATTATCATTATCTCAGGAGCATAAATAAAATAATCTATGTGATATTGTATTCCCGTGCACAGGTTTCACATTGACTATGTCCCAAGAGGACCATCTTCAGACTGAAGTCAATGCAACCGAACTTTTCCTCTTTAGGGGTCAATGCAACATAAATTTGTGTGTTTAGAATATATATTGATTAATATTATTTTAAATGATCACTGGTGATTGACACAACCACACGTGGCATACAAGGATTACAACCATCCAAAATTATCTGGGTAGAAAACTTTTTAAGTGACCTTTAAGCAGTTCTCAAAAATATTGTTCGGAATATTGAACACTTTTTAATTTTTCTTCTTTTCCTTTGGAGTGTCAAATTAGATAAATTGTATTTATAGCATCTTATAAGGGTTTCTGGTTCGTTTCATTTTTTGAGTTCTTATTTTAATTTTGATTTTGAGATTACTCTTTAGATTTTAAAATGTATTTACCTTAGATTTCAAAATGTTCATCCTTTATAAGTATTTTTTTTAAATTAAGAGGCAAATTGGTCATGCCTTTTACTTGTGTTGTAGGTAGTCTAAGTAGCTTAAAATAGGTAACTTGATTCTTTCACGTGTATGTATAGCATCAAACCATGTATTATTATTTTTCTTTTTCTTTTTAAAAGAAACATGGCTATGCCTCTATAATAGAATAGGCACGGGCACATAAAGAACCTACTTATAGTAATCCAGTGGTGCATTCTTATCTTGTATTTTAAAATTTCATAGTAAATTTATTCAGTGCACACAATTCATTCATACCAAAGTGGAGAGTAGATAGATAGTTTCAAAACACATGCATTCTTTCAAAATGAACATGTTTTGAATCATGATAGAAGGTCATCATAAAAATAATGGCCCACTTTTCAAATAATGGCCCTCTGTCAATTTATGTGCAGGCCTCGATAATGTAGGATGAGGCATGGGTTCGACTCAACCTGTCAGTCTCAAAATTTGTCCCCCACAACCTTTAAACACGTGCATTCCAGAAGGAAAAGGTCAGGGAGTCCAGTGTGTTGTCGACGTCGACGACATCCAGATTTGGGAAACGGGTACCCATAAATCAAACATGCAGCAAGGATAGAACAAGTTGTTGATGCAATCCCATGGATCCCATAGGCTCCCATCTCTCGATCGACCGAAGAAAAGAGTCAAGGCCATTCTTTCAAACTTTTTATTGTCCTACAATGACAAATCAAGCGAATCTGGATAATTTCCTCCTCTTCAAACAAAAAAATGAAAAGATATGGGATTCCTCTTGCAGAAATAGCATGGTTGTTGTTAGCTCTCAATAACCTTCTTGAGGAAACCCCGTCCTTATCACTTCCATGTGAAATCCCTTTGGTCACCACCCAATAACGACTCCTTCGATTCCACCCCACTGCACCATCCCTGGGATTTCTGTTTCTGAGGGACTCGTTTCTCTTAGTAACAATTTCTTTGTGACATTCTCTGAAAGGCGTCGACTCTCAATGCAAATTAGAAAATGAGAAAATGAGAAATAAAATTAGGGGAAAATCTTTGTGAATTGATGTCCTCTTTTCCTACCCCCACATCAACAACTTGTTCTTCGTCTTTCTCTGCAGAGAGTAGCTTCCAGTTGAGGACTAAAAGTATAAAATTATTCACAGCAACCCCAACTCCAAGAAGTATTACAAATCGAACCAAACAAAAATTTAGGGGCTAATATTTACTATTTCGCCAATTTTTCTAGACTTCTTATGGTTCAAGATGAAAATTCTTCCAAATTCCACAGAACTACATTTTTTCCTAGAAAAATTAGCAAATCTTTCTACATAACATACAAAATTCTTGAAGATTTAGAAAAAATTATAAAATTTTAGAAATCTTTTGTAGTTAGAATCTTGAGAATCATTCAAAACTCCTAGAATATTCAAGGGCTGAAAGAAAATGTGCACAACGAATTATTTTAAATAAAATTATGTAATGTTTCACCTTAATTTTCTTGGTGTTTGCATCAAAAATTACCTGACCAATTTAACTCATATATTTCTTCAATCTCAAGCATTCTCAGGCCATTTTGAACTAAACCCGACATTATTTTAGTTAAATAAAAGATTGGACCACATCCCCGTTAAAGCTAAAACCACTCGTTTCACATTTTACCTAATTTATGGGCATATAAATCACAGCTTCTGGTGGTTTTTGCCTCAATATTAATGAGACTCCTCAATATTATAGAAACCTCGCTTTGTTCATGAAGCAATACCCCTCCTGACACAATACCCTTCGTTGCTATGTGAAAAGCCTTGTAATTGTAATCTTGTACAACCTGAAAAAACTCACAGCTTTAATGCTCTCCCACCTGTGTCAATAATGTAGTATCTAGTTGTATTTATTCTCACTTCACAGGCCAAAAATATGACAGAGAAATCCTTCTTGTAAACTAACCAATCCTATTCTTGAAAGCTAATCGCAAGGGAAAACCACTTGACTTCTAGTTGGTCGGTCCTAGGTTCTCGTATCTCTTTGTTCATTGTTGTTTCATTTCAAATCAAGAACCAAACAATGTGGTAATCCTTACCTACATATCTCAAAAGGTGCCATTGGATTCCACAAGGCATGCACACAACTACGTTTAATCTAAGCTAAGCGATGTAGGTGCATGTTTGTTTTACACCTTTCCTGTTGCTTCAATTGATCCAACTAGTCATGGATCAATGGGTTCATCACAAACTAATGACAAGTTGTCTACCAACCAATGCAACACTCTTGTCCTTTCAGGCCTCTCAAAGAATACGGTTTCCAAAAGTGGCGACCTTTAAGCAATTTTTGGAGCATTTTCTACATGAGTAAATCGCCACTTGATGGTAAGGACAACAAAATGTTGACATGAGGATGGGAGAAGTTATATATTCAAACACGAAACAAAAACTCTTTTCTATTGCATGCTCTTTTAAGTTCACTGGAAGGAAAGAGAATGATGGAAAACGTATAGATACTTACCAACAAAGAGGACAGTGGCTTCGGGCTACTGTACTTGCAACCAACAATGAATTGGTGATGATAATGTCGTTAATGGTTAGAGTTGGAGCAGTGCAATCAAATGCAAAGACGATGGTTGTATCAGGTTTGGTAGCCCTGGTCGTAGGTGCTTGCAATATGGCTATTGGGGAATTTGTTTTTATGTATGCTCAAAGTGATGTAGAAGTCTCTAACATGAAAATAAGAGTAAACAATCTAGGAAATCCTAAAAAGGATGGAAGCCTCCCGAAGTCATTCCAGGCAACAATTGCATCATACCTCACATTTTATGTGGGAGGAGTCGTGCCCTTACTCTCAGCAGCATTTATCGTAGTAGAGTTGGAGTGTTGGAATTCATGTCTAGCATGACCCTTGCGTCTTTTGGTGCAATGGGAGATTGTTATGGACTCTCTCCCATGGTCAAAGGAACTCTGAGAGTACTGATAGGAGGGTGGATGACCATGTTAGTAACCTACGATGTAACGTCCCCATCCACCAACAAGTTGGGCAATGCCACCAACATGACACTTCACTAAACTCTAATAACGCTACCCAAACAACCTGGCCTTCTAACAGGTCGGGTAACGCTACCACGTGGAATCGTACACACACACACATAGATATATATATATATATATATATATATATATAACATGCATTTTAATGAATTTAGAACAATTAACACAGAATTACTGCTACCATACAGATGCAATTGAGATTAACAGTAAGTCCACATGCAACGGAACACATGATACATTTCAAGTAACCCAAACATGCATAAAATACATAATTAAGCACATAAATGATACTTATCTTTTAACTGGAGTAAATCCACCAACTGCGTGCAGAACTTCCATGAACCTCCCAGCCTTAGACCGCGCTGCTCATCACTCTCAACAGTAGGTCACCCCCGAGCTGGGACTAAACTCCTTCAGGCAAGAAAATTATAGGCTTGGCAAGGACAACAAGGAAGTTGCACAAAAAAACAAGAAGGATATTTTATCCCAGGAGCCACTTACGCCCACAACCCACAGACCCTCATTCCCTACACGCCTGCTCCACCCCAAGAGGGTACACATTCACTAATACGATTCCATTAGCTAGTACACCTCCCTTACCTTGGGCTTCAACAACAGGCTGGACCAGAAGTCTCAAAGTATTGTAGCTGCTACGGGACTCCCTTCCAGGAGAACTCACTTCCCAGCAAACTATCTCACCTAGGAGAGTTGCTCACAGGCCTGACAACCTTCTTCTTCCATTCAACTCCTAAGAAATACTACATCAACGTTCAGCTAACATACGGGTGAAAATAGCAACAGGAAACGGTTATGGACACCCAAAATGACAACATCCTAACACTAAGTCACAACACGGCTCAGACGACTACAGTTGCATCGGGCTTCACAGGAGACACACGGACTAACTCAAGTATCTGCAGGTTACAATGGCGCGTACATCAGTGGGGAGTATGACTCTCTTCCAGGATGACTAACCTCGCGAGAGTGCAGACACAATGGTGAAGGATCTCAAAACTCGTCCAGACGCAAGGATGGGAGTCACACCGAATGGGAAGCGAACCCCCAACATGATTTGACTCACGGGTTACTAGTTCCAGGGGTTCGTGATGGATACCTTGGTTCATGGTTAGACAGTGGATGGAGAATGGAAAGCAAACCCCCAACATGAGTTGACGCTTCAGCTTTAACTGCATGCACCTAGGTCGACACTTGTCTTCCTGGAGCTGCATGAGTTCCACTTAGCACTCGTTCCCTTTTCCCCGGGAACTTAGGACAACATCGCTTAAGTCAACCATAGCCCTTTAGGAATTAATAATAAAATATTATTCCATTAGAGGTAAGACCTTCTAGCTTAGCCCCTAGGCCTAGACACTTAGCCCCCCTCCCTTACCCTACCTAGTGGATTTTAGTCCCCCATAACTCTTCTTCGTGGTCGTTCTACACGCAACATTGTAATTTTATTAATGATGTGAGTACTTACATATACAAAATCAGGCTCATTGGCCTTGGCATTTGGCTCACCAGCCTAATAAACACATAAGTCTCTCAATTTATAACCACTCGACTCACCAGCCTATAAACATAATTACAATTCAGCAGGGGCTCGACCTTGGGGTATTACAATCCCCTCCCCTTATTTTTGCACTATCCTCAATGCAACTTATTTACACAACAACAACAAGATTTCCAAAATCTTCAAAAAGACGTGGGTACTATGTCTGCATAGCATCTTCATGCTCCCATGTTGCGTCCTCAACACCATACTAGCTCCATTGGACATTTACAAGCCCTATGGCTTGATTCTAGAGCTACTTGATTTTCTGGTCCAGTATACGCACCGAATGCACCTGCAAGACACCTTCTTACTCCACCTAAATCACATTCCAATCAATCACATTATTAGGATCAGGTATATATTTCTTAAGCAACGAAACATGAAACACATTATGTACAGTCATGGATGCAGGCAATGCAAGCATATAAGAAACTGGTCCAATCCTTTCTAGGATTTCAAATGGTTCACAATATCTACCTGCCAACTTGGAATAGTTTCCCAACTTTAGGGAACTTTTGTTGGATTTCACTTTCAAGAAAACATGATCACCCACTTTAAACTCCATGTGGGTCCTATTCTTATCAGCATAACGTTTTTGCCTCTCTTGGACAACCTTCAAATTCTGCTTAATCTTCAGCATTTGTTCTTCCATTTCCTTAAGCAACTCTGGCCCAACCACTTCCCTATCAGGTGGGTTATCCCAACTTACTAGGGTGTTGCACTTTCTGGCATAAAGTGCTTCAAACGGGCTCATCTTCAGTGATCCTTGATACCCATTGTTGTAGGCAAATTCTACCAAGTGTAGATAATATTCCCATTTAGATGGTTTGTCCATCACATACATCCTTAGCATGTCTTCTATCACTTGGTTTACTCTTTTTGTTTGTCCATCTGACTCAGGGTGATATGTTGTGCTGAATTTTAGATTCATTCTAAACCCTTTGAATAAATCTTTCCAGAATTTTGAGGTGAATTTCGGGTCTCTGTCAGACACAATTGTCTTGGGAATACTATGCAATCGTGCTACTTCCTTCATATAGGTATCGACAACATTAGTTGCCTTGTGACTAGTTTGCAATGGAATAAAATGGGCATCTTTCATAAGCTTATCCACCACCACCACGATGGAATCATGTTGCTTGCCAGTTCTGGGCAATCCTGTGATGAAATTCATTGTCACCACTTCCCACTTCCACTCAGGAATGGGTAAAGGTTGTAGAAACCATGTTGGATGCCTATGCTTAGCTTTAACTTTCTGACACTCCATACATTTGGCGATGTATTCTGCAATTTCCTTCTTCATACCTAGCCAAAAGTAATAGCTCTCGACTGCTTCTATGGTTTTCTGATATCCAGGGTGCCCAGCATAAGGCACATTATGCATTTCTTTCAAAATCATAATTTTCAATTCCTGGAAATTAGGTACATAAACTCTATTTTTGTACAGGAGTGTTCCATCAGCTCCCAATTTATAATCTTCCACTTTCTATAGCAACTTACCTTGTTGTAGTTTTTCCTTCAATTGCAGGTACTGCAAATCTGCATTTGCAGCTTTCAAAATTCTGCCTTTAATATCAGTTTCATACATGCTAATGGTCGTAGCATGTAGTTCATGCACTCTTATGTTGAGTGCGTCAGCCACTTTGTTCTCCTTTCCTTTAATATGCTTGATATCAAAGTCATACCACAAAGTTATTCCAACCATATACTTTGCCTAGCATTCAAGGTTGCCTGATCAAACAAACACTCCAGACCGTTATGGTATGTCCTCAATTCGAACCTCCTTCCCATGAAGTAATGCCTCCATTTCTTTAGAGAGTGTACTATGGCTGCCAACTCCAAATCATGAGTTGCATAGTTCTTTTCATGCTCTTTCAAATTTCTATATTCATAACAAATTACGAACCCATTTTGATTGAGGACTCCTCCCAGTCCTTCTTTGCATGCATCTGTACACACTACAAAATCTTCATTCGAGTCTGCAATCCTCGAGATCGGAGCACTGCTTAACAACTACTTCAATTGCTGGAAGCTTCTCTCACATTCTTCTGTCTATTGAAATTTCTTCTCCTTCCTTTGCAAGGAATTGATGGGGTGAGCTATCCTTGAAAATCCTACAATGAACCTTCTATAATAGCCAGCTAGACCCATAAAGGATCCAAATTTTGTTGCATTCTTTGGCGCTGACCATTATTTGATGGCTTCTATCTTCTCAGGATCCACAACTATCCCATCCTTTGAAATGATATGTCCCAAGTAATGGATCTGCTTTTGATAAAATGAGCACTTGCTCAATTTGGCATACAGTTGGTGCTCTCTTAGCACCTGCAACACCATCTTTAGATGATGTTCATGCTCTTCCTCCGACTTGGAATACACCAGGATGTCATCCAAAAATACTATGACAAACTTGTCTAGATATTCTCTAAATACACCATTCATTAGGTACATAAAAATAGCGGGTGCATTTGACAACCCAAAGGGCACCACTGTGAATTCATAATGACCATACCTTGTTCTGAAGGCGGTCTTGTTGATATCTTCATCCTTTATCCTTACCTAGTGATACCCTGACATGATATCTAGTTTTGAGAATATCTTGGCATCCTTCAACTGATCAAAGAGATCATCGATCCTCGACATAGGATACTTGTTCTTAATAGTCACTTTGTGCAACTGTCTAAAATCGATGCAAAATCTTAATGTCCCATCCTTCTTCTTCATGAACAGGACTGGGGTACCCCAAGGTGACACACTTGGGCGTATATACCCCTTCTTCAGAAGCTCTTCAAGCTGCAGTTGCAGCTCTTTCATCTCTAGTGTACTCATTCTATAGGGAGTTTTTGACAATGGAGCTGCTCCAGACATCAGGTTAACAGAGAAGTCAATATCTCTCTTCAGGGGTAGTCCTTTTACCTCCTGAAATACATCTTCAAAATCTTTTAATACTGCATGGTATTCAATATTTGACACCTTATCCTTAGGTGCTTCGTCCACATGGGTTGCACATAATTGACAGCCTTTCCTGTAGCACTTCTTCGGCTACATTGATAAGATTTCTCTGACAATAACTGCCCTTGGGATTCCCTGCACTTTCCTTGGGTTTCCTCCCTCATCTAGGCAAGTGAATGCCTTGTTATGACAGTCTAAGATGGCGTGGTGTTGGTCTAACCAGTCCATCCCAATTAGACAGTCATAGGAACCTAAAGGTAAAATGTTCAATTCAGCTCTAGTGCTCGGTCCGTTCATGTCCATTGGAAAGGACTTAACCAATTCCGTAACCTTTCTCTTGGTTCCTGTAGCCAGCTGCACTAACCAAGATTTTCCATGTTTTCTTCTCGACAATTGAAAACTTTCCACCACTCTAGGATCTATATAACTATGGCTAGCCCCTGAATCAATTAAAATAGTAAAGGCATGGTTGTTGATCATACCTTCCACTTCAATCATGTGTGATTGAAACTTAGCTTGTTTGTTGTCCAAGGTTGCATAGATCCTTGGTACTCTACTACCCATGTCCTCCACTATTTCTACCTGCTAAACATTGTGGACAACTCTCACTTTGTCATTTCTATGGGGGCAATCTATGTACCTATGATTTCCTTTACAACCCCAACATTCCATAGGTGGTTATCTTTGCATTTTCCCACCTACTTCATCCTCCCTGGGCTCTCTAAAACATGGCTGTCCTTGAGGGCTATTCTTGACAAATGGTGGTTTGATTCCCTTTTTCCTCTGCTTCCTCTTAAACTTCTTCTTGTCTTCCCAAGCTTTTTGGAAAGTAGGCTTTTCTTTTTGTTGATCATACAAGCATTTTGTTCTCCTTATATTTTCTTCCATAGTTTTTGGGTCATCATACTGGATCTTGTCACTGATGGAAGATGGCAGTCCACTCAGATACCTTTGAATTTTGACAGTCTCGTCCTTGATGAAGGGGAAATAATTCAACAACTCCAAGAATATTCTTTCATACTCATCAATGGACATACTTCCCAACTTGAGTTAGAAGAACACTTTCATTTTATTGTCATAATACCTCTTAGTTAAGTACTTCTTTTCAAAATGTCTCTTGAACTCCCTCTAAGTAACATTCTTCTCTCTGACGTGTTGTACTTGCACAAGCTACTCCCACCACATGGATCCATTTCCTTTAAGTTGGTAAATGGCAATTCTTCCCTCTGCATGAGAAGAATAGTTCTGCAGTTGGAAATATTTCCTCATGCCCAATATCCATGTCTCAACATCTTCATCTTTCTTGTGTTCTCCGTCAAAAGTAGGAGGCTTAATCTTGTTCATTTCACCCTTCAGTTCATCCACTCCAGATCTCCTATGCTTTCTGCTAGGAGATGGGCTTGAACTACTATGTGCCTCCTTATTAGAATGTTTCGGGGAGTGACGATGATGCCTGCTAACGCTTCTTGATCTTCTTTTCTTCTCAGGGGTCTTGCGACTCCCTGTTTTGCTTGTGTCAGTCTCCTTATCCAACTTATTTTCGATTCTTTCCAAACTTTGCATCAACTTTAAGTTGAATTTTCCTTGTTGATCCCTGGCTTTCATGAGCTTTATTTTATCTACTCGGTGAGCCTGGGCATCTTTCTGCAATCGTTCAATGATTTTCATCATGTACCCTTCCTTATCTATCTCTTCTCCATGCCCATTGGAGTTTGATGCTTCGACTCCCAAATGAACATCCATTCCTTTAGCCTCATTCTTTGAACTGGAAGCATATCGTGCCTCCTCCATCCTCTGGTCTCAGTGGCAATTTTCTTTGGTTCTGACACTCGTTGACTCTGCAAACACAGCATGCAGTCAATCGGAATTTGTCAATCCATCATTCCTTAACAAATCCCACAACATTCATAAACCAATATGATTACAGAAAACGTTCATATTTCACTTTCTTTCCGAGCTCTTCTCTGCTCTGTAATAATTTTCGGGCACTAGCCCCTTTTTCTCAGTCCTCAACCCACGTGATCACGGGTTGTGACCAAGCGTTAGGTCAAAAGGTGCTTATTCGAGCCTTCGAATTTTAGAATTTTTCAAAGCGCCCCCCAACAATCTCTCGAAGTTCGAATTACCGAACTCGCGAAGTAGGGTGGATCAACGGTCCATGTCTACCCAACATCCAACGGCTGATACCCACTGTGGACTTCTGTCATCAGATTTTCGGGACTTCGGAAGTTAAGAGATTCGGGACTTCGGAAGTTCGGAGCTTTGGGACTTTGGAAGTTCTCACACTTGCTTCCTTCCCATCTTTCGAATTCTGAAATTCTGAACTTCTTACCCCTGGGTCCACATAGTACAAATGTCACCAACCCATGTGGAAGGTCCACGTCACCCTTGGCGACGTCATCCGGCCCCACCACGTCTACTTTTTGCTTTGGAACTTCAAGCTTTGGAAGTTTTTGCATCAACACATCCCACTTCTTCCAATCGTTGAACTCTGAAAATACGATCTGCTCTTCTTCTTGATCTAACGATCAAGCTCTTTTCCTTCGATCTATGGTGTAGATCTCCTTTGAGACTTCGGAGTTTTGGGTTTCGTCCTTTCTCTTATCTTTTCATCAAGCTTCACCGATGTTGCGAAGTCTGAAGGGCTTCCAGGTTAACCCTTCTGTGCTTTCTCCATATCCGACGGTCGTAAAGGTTTCCTCCCCTTCCGAATAGATCCAACGGCCCCAACACCACAAGTGGTGTGATCCCTCTCTATGTGGCCAAATACCACGTCTGTTGTGGTTTTATAATACCGCTACACCTCCTGATCTTAGTAACACGGCCAAAGTAACCTCTTGGCTCTCAGGAACATTCTAAGGTTCGAAATTGGTCCCTCCAGACACAATTTCCACTTGAAACCTTGGGTCCAATGACCACTTATCCAGCCCATCCAGGCTGAGTGTTGAAACCATGGGTCTGATCTCGAATTTTGTCTATTTCAACAACAATCTTTTTCGAACTCTTGCTTCAACTTCCACTAACATAGCCCATCCAGGCTCAGTGTTGAAACCATGGCTCTGATGCCAAATTGTAATGTCCCCGACCAACAACAGGTCGGGCAACGCCACCAACATGACACTTCACTAAACTCTGATAATGCTACCCAAACAACCTAGCCTTCCAACAGGCCGGGTAATGCTACCACGCGGAATCATACACACACACACACACACACACACATATATATATAACATGCATTTTAACGAAATTAAAACAATTAACACTGAGTTACTGCTACCATACAGATGCAATTGAGATTAACAGTAAGTCCACATGCAACGGAACACATGATACATTTCAAGTAACCCAAACATGCATAAAATACATAATTAAGCACAGAAATGATACTTATTTTTTAGCTGGAGTAAATCCACCAACTGTGTGCAGACCTTCCATGAACCTCCCAGCCTTAGACCGCGCTGCTCGTCACTCTCAACAATAGGTCACCCTCGAGTTGGGACTAAACTCCACCGGGCAAGGGAATTCTAGGCTTGGCAAGGACAACAAGGAAGGTGCACAAAACAACAAGAAGGATCTTTTATCCCAGGAGCGAGCCACTTACGCCCACAACCCACAGACCCTCATTCCCCACACGCCTGCTCCACCCCAAGAGGGTACACCTTCACTAATACAAGTCCATCGGCTAGTACACCTCCCTTACCTCGGGCTTTAGTAACAGGATGGACTAGAAGTCTCAGAGTACTGTAGCTTCCACGGGACTCCCTTCCAGGAGAACTCACTTCCCAACAACCTCTCTCACCTGGGAGAGTTTCTCACAGGCATGACAACCTGCTTCTTCCATTCAGCTCCTAAGCAATACTGCAACAACGTTCAACTAACATACGGGTGACAACAACAACAGGAAACGGTTACGGACACCCAAAATGGCAACAACCTAACGCTAAGTCACAACATGGCTCAAGTGACTACAGTTGCATCGAGCTTCACAGGAGACACACAGACTAACTCAAGTATCTGCAGGTTACAATGGCGTGTACATCAATGGGGAGTATGACACTCTCTTCCAGGGTGACTAACATCACGAGAGTGCAGACGCAATGGTGACGGATCTCAAAACTCGTCTAGACGCAAGGATGGGAGTCACACCGAATGGGAAGCAAACCCCCAACACGATTTGACTCACAGGTTACTGGTTCCACGGGTCCATGATGGATGCCCCGGTTCATGGTTAGACAGTGGATGGAGAATGGAAAGCGACCCCCCAACACGAGCCGACGCTTCAGCTTTAACTGCATGCGCCCAGGTTGACACTTGTCTTCCTGGAGCCGCATGAGTTCCACTTAGCACTCGTTCCCTTTTCCCCAGGAACTTAGGACAACACTGCTTAAGTCAACCATAGCCCCTTGGGAATTAATAATAAAATATTATTCCCTTAGAGGTAAGCCCTTCTAGCTTAGCCCCTAGACCTAGAGACTTATCCCCCCTCCCTTACCATGCCTAGTGGAGTTTAGTCCCTCATAACTCTTCTTCGTGGTCAGTCTACACGCAATAGTGTAATTTTATTAATGATGTGAGTATTACATATACAAAATCAAGCTCATTGGTCTTGGCATTTGGCTCACCATCCTAATAAACACATAAGTCTCTCAGCTTATAACCACTCGGCTCACCAGCCTATAAACATACTTACAATTCAACAGGGGCTCGGCCTTATGGTATTACATACGGGTTGCTCAAGCTCTTCGCAAGTATAGCAGGATAGAATGATTTTGACCTGTACGTCGTTATTCTCAAATTTAAATTTTAAATCATACAATAAATTACATGATTGTAGTGATTTGTTTGTAACATAAGTAATATGTTGTTAGGGATGACATTTTTCTACTCGAGAAAGCAAAAAAAAACAAAAAAACAAACAAACAAAAAAAAACCATTATCTTGGTGGATTCAAATTTCACGAGTTGGGTTTATTCTTCATTTGGGACTTTGTTGACAAAATTATTCAAAGTTGTTTGAACTTTTATGCTATTTTTTATTTATATTTTGATAATTTTACTATGCATTTCAAATACCACATCACAAATTTTTAATACTAATTTTCGAATTCTAATATAATATTGTAGGGGCATAGAGATTTGAAAGGTAAATTAATATCAAAATTACTATATGATATTAAAATAAAATAAAGTAAATATGTAAATGTTTAGTCCCTCGGTAATGCAGGGACAATAAGTTTGGGAAATTTCTTCCCGTGAAATAAATGCTTTCCTCTATTTTTACTTATTTATACAAAATATGTTTTGAAATTGATTTATTTTGAAAAAAAAAATATTTAAAAATTAAGAATAAAAAGCATGGATGTGGAATATTTTATAAACTAAAAGTTAAAAGGAAAAAACATTAAAATTGTAAAATTATGAGATGTATTGACTTCCACTGATGTACTATCTGAATTTAGGGTCTCTTAATGCTTCCTCAATTTGACAGAAGGGGGTGCAGAAACCCCGTTTTCTCTAACAATGAGTGGACGATTTGAATCGCTCCTTCGCAGGACATGAATGTTGTGAAAAAGAAACGTTTGAGGGGATTCATGACTTGACACGAATGAGTATTGATGCATGGATGAATCAGATAAGTGTTCACAATAAATATAAAAAGGAGGATATCAACAGGAGATGATTTAGAATATGAACAATTGAATTAAATTTAATCCATAAAATATTAACAATTGAATTAAATTTAATAGTTTACATTTATATATTTCAAACCTTGATGATTAAAAATGTTGTAAGGGTATATTTAAGTTTACAAACATTTCTAAACTTTTAATACAATTTATTATAAAAACATCTCATTGCAAATAAATAAAAAACTAACTTCATTATAAAAACATTTCACTGCAAATAAATAAAAAACTAACTTCCATAAAGATAACAAATATTTAGAAAAAAAAAATTGTTTACTAATATTAATATATCATCAAAACGAAAATTAAGATGTAATAACAATAATAAGATGTAATAACAATAGTTGTTTACTTTATTGTATAATCAAACTCTACACTTACAATTCTCGATTTGATGAGGAATTTCAACCAATATAACATTGTCGAAATTCTAGGAAGGCAAATCAACTAAAAGGTAATTGGTTGACCTGTCATCATCTTTTTAAATGGATTAATGGATAGCCAAAATGAAAATCATGACGACTCGATAATTTCATATGGTACGTATCCCAAATAAATATGGGAGAAGATTGTCGTACAACATGAATATAGGTAAATTCAGGTTGGTATTCAATGTTTAATGTTATCGTCGTAAGTAATTTGCATATTTTGATATGATAACTATTGTATATAGTTTATTGGATAAGTTGTCATATGCATTTAATTGTGTATATTTTATTATATTAAATCGTTGTGTGTGTGTGTGTGTGTGTGTGTGTGTGTGTGTGTGTGTGTGTGTGTGTGTGTGTGTGTGTGTGTGTGTGTGTGTGTGTGTGTGTGTGTGTGTGTGTGTGTGTGTGTGTGT
>JZKD02S2193586.1:0-40602 GCA_000966675.3 Picea glauca
TTTGAAAAACAAATTCGCAATGTGAGTTGCGTCACTAGTTTTCTGACATGGTATGAAGTGTTCCATCTTAGAAAATCTATCCACCACCACAAAGATCGAGTCAAACCCTCTTTGTGTTCTCAACAGCCCCAATATGAAGTCCATGCTTACTGCATCCCACGACCTGTCAGGTATGGGTAACGGTTGATAAAAGCCAACATTCTGCCTCTTTCCTTTTGAATCCTGACAAATTCAGCATCTGACCATGAATATTTTGACGTATTCTCTCATTCTTGGCCAAAAATATGACTCATTTAACTTTGAGAACATATTGTCATGACAAAAATGCCCGACCAATCCTCCATAATGTTTCTCCTTCAACAGATTCTCCCTCATGGAGCATTTTGGAATACAAAGTTGATTACCCTTAAACAATAATCCTTCCTGGATCATGTATTCTGTCCATTGGCTTCTGTCCCTGAGAATTGTATTCTCAGCTGCTTCATACGTCTCTTTAAAATCTAGATCATCTCTGTACATGTCCCTGAGATCATCAAAACCCAGTGTTTTGACTTTGAACTCCTGCAACAACAAACATTTCCTTCTCAAAGCATCAACAACTTTGTTAGCAGTTCCAGAAATATGCTTAATTACAAAAGTAAAGTTTTGCATGTATTCAACCCATTTAACATGTCTTTGATTCAATTTCTCCTATTGAGTCACAAATTGCAAAGCATGATTGTCACTGTATAAGACAAACTCCTTAGGGATTAAGTAATGCATCTATTTCTTCAATGCTTGAATAATAGCGTAGAACTCCTTTCCATAAGTGGAGTATTTCACATTCACTTCATTCAGCTTCTCGTTGAAGTATGCTATCGGCCTGTCTTATTGGCTCAAGATTTCCCCTATTGCAAATCCACTTGCATCACATTTTACCTGAAATGTCTTTTTAAAATCCGGCAACACCAGAATTGGTTGTTCCGTGATTTTCTTCTTCAACAAATTAAAACTTTTCTTAGCCTCTTCTGTCCAATGAAAAGATTTGTGTCTCGTCTTCACTTTGTCCATCATTGGTGCACTAATTCCACTGAAATTACTAATGAAATTCCAGTAGAAAATAGCCAATCCATGAAAACTTCTCACCTCAAATATACTCTTCGGTGATGGCCAATTCTTAATCACCTCCACCTTATCTGGATCCATTCTCAACTTATCTATAGAAATAACAAAACCCAAATAAATGAGCTCTGTCTTCATGAATGAGGATTTCTTCATGTTTATCAAAAACTTCTCTTGTTGTAGCCTCTTCATTACTGTAGCCAAATGTTTCATATGCTCTGCCTCTATTTTACTGAAAATCAGTATGTCATCAAGATACACAATGACAAATTTTTCGATGAAATCCTTCAGGACTTAATTCATCAACCTCATGAAAGTACTTGGCGTGTTCATTAAGACAAGTGTCATAACAAGCCATTCATACAACCCTTCATTAGTCTTGAAGGTTGTCTTCCATTCATCACCTTCTCTCATACGAATCTGGTGATATCCACTTTTCAAATCAATCTTTGAAAAAAATTTGGCCCCACTCAAGAAATCCATCAAATCATCCATTCTTGGCAGTGGAAAGTTGTACCTGATGGTTATCTTGTTGATCGCTCTCAAGTCAGTACACATCCTCCAGCCTCCATATTTATTCGGACTGAGCACTGTCAGAACAACACATGGACTCAAGATTTCTCTAACCAACCCTTTGTCCATTAAATCCTGGACCTGTCTTCTGACTTATTCATTCTCCTGCGGCGTCAATATGTACGCTTCGTTGTTTGGTAAAATAGATCCAGGTATGAGATCAATATGATGACTCACACTTCTGATTGGTGGCAACGAACGAGGTAGTTCGTCCACTACTATGTCAGCAAACTCTTCCAACAGTTTCTGAACCTCTTCNATGGAGCATTTTGGAATACAAAGTTGATTACCCTTAAACAATAATCCTTCCTGGATCATGTATTTTGTCCATTGGCTTCTGTCCCTGAGAATTGGATTCTCAGCTGCTTCATACGTCTCTTTAAAATCTAGATCATCTCTGTACATGTCCCTGAGATCATCAAAACCCAGTGTTTTGACTTTGAACTCCTGCAACAACAAACATTTCCTTCTCAAAGCATCAACAACTTTGTTAGCAGTTCCATAAATATGCTTAGTTACAAAAGTAAAGTTTTGCATGTATTCAACCCATTTAACATGTCTTTGATTCAATTTCTCCTATTGAGTCACAAATTGCAAAGCATGATTGTCACTGTATAAGACAAACTCCTTAGGGATTAAGTAATGCATCCATTTCTTCAATGCTTGAATAATAGCGTAGAACTCCTTTTCATAAGTGGAGTATTTCACATTCACTTCATTCAACTTCTCGCTGAAGTATGCTATCGGCCTGTCTTATTGGCTCAAGATTGCCCCTATTGCAAATCCACTTGCATCACATTTTACCTGAAATGTCTTTTTAAAATCCGGCAACACCAGAATTGGTTGTTCCGTGATTTTCTTCTTCAACAAATTAAAACTTTTCTCAACCTCTTTTGTCCAATGAAAAGATTTGTGTCTCGTCTTCACTTTGTCCATCATTGGTGCACTAATTCCACTGAAATTACTAATGAAATTCCGGTAGAAAATAGCCAATCCATGAAAACTTCTCACCTCAAATATACTCTTCGGTGATGGCCAATTCTTAATCACCTCCACCTTATCTGGATCCATACTCAACTTATCTACAGAAATAACAAAACCCAAATAAATGAGCTCTGTCTTCATGAATGAGGATTTCTTCATGTTTATCAACAACTTCTCTTGTTGTAGCCTCTTCATTACTGTAGCCAAATGTTTCAGATGCTCTGCCTCTATTTTACTGAAAATCAGTATGTCATCAAGATACACAATGACAAATTTTCCAATGAAATCCTTCAGGACTTAATTCATCAACCTCATGAAAGTACTTGGCGTGTTCATTAAGACAAGTGGCATAACAAGCCATTCATACAACCCTTCATTAGTCTTGAAGGTTGTCTTCCATTCATCACCTTCTCTCATACGAATCTGGTGATATCCACTTTTCAAATCAATCTTTGAAAAANCCTCAACATTCCACCTTTGTGCTTCAGCAATGTGAGTTTCACCACCTTATTTCTTCTTATATGGACATTCATAAGATTTGTGTCCATTCTTTCCACATGTGAAGCATTTTAGCACTCCACCTCTTCCTCTTCCTCTACCTCGGGTATGAGGAAATTGTTTCCATCAGCATACTGACCTCTCTATTCAGTATGTTTCCCTTTCTGTGAGCTTCCACCTCTCTTTGTTTGAGTATGAGGTTTCTTCCAGTCTTCCTTAGGTTTCTGATTTCTATCCTGGGCAATTGATTTGCCTCTAGGCTAACTCTTGCCTCGGCCTCTTTGACCTTGTTTTCAGCTCATCTTCTCTTCATCTTTTAGAGCCATCTGATAAGCATCTTCCACCGTTTGGATGGTCATCATGATCATCTCATCCTAAATGTCGTATCTCAGACCATTCATGTACCTGGAAATATATTCATCATCACTTTCATGATGACCTGCTCTAATGTTCAGCCTGTAGAATTCTTCAGTGTACTCCTTCATTGTCATCAGTTTCTGTCTCAAATTCTGCATTCTCCGAAACAGAGTAATTTGGTAATCCCTGGGAATAAATTTTTCTTTCATCTTCGCGATCATCCTATCCCAACTCTTGATCTTCTGCTTTCCCTTGCAGCATCTGTCAACTTGTAGCTCATCCCACCACAATGCTACATGTCCTTTCAATATTTTCATAGCATGTTTGACCTTTTTGTCTTCCTCGACATATTCATAGTAAAAATATGTGTCCAGAGCTCTAATCCAATCTAGAAACTCTTCAACATCCAGGTTTCCCTCATATACTGGAATATCCATTTTTTCCTTAGCACCCATTCTTGCAACAGCCCTAAGTAGGCGTTCATTTGCTGCATCTTCTACTGTAACTTCTTCTCCTTCATGTCCAGCTTCATTTTCACTTTCCGAATCACTGAAATCTCCAACACCAACTGTACACCTCTGTGTTGTCTCCATGTCCTCAAGTCTAGTGCATATGTCATACATCTCTCTTTCCATGGCTGGATTTGGCACTTGCTTACCTCTTCCTCTTCGAAATTCCCTCTCCTCTGGAAGATCGAGTGTTTTCCTGTCTCTTCTTCTCGGTGACATGGCTGAGATTTTTTTTCCTTGCTACAGAAAGAAAAGAAATATTTCTGGGCTCTGATACCAAAACTGACGTAGACCTATCGGCCCTCAGGACTAAGATCTTCTCATGAGATTGTTCTATATGTCCCTGAGCCAGATCGACTCTTTCGATTACCACTGGAATATGCAAATTATCGATAGATCCACATGTCCTTTTCACAACTCACAATCTCACGAGTTCACGAGTCACGACTCCCAACTCTTCCTTCTCAAATCCACAATAAATGAGATCATGAAATAGGTATAGCCCTTTCTTCCGTCAGCGCCGTCCTTGCATGACCACTGGCTAGGCTAAGCACTATCACTTCTCACTTTTCACGCCTTCACGAGTTCAAAGGTCCAACCTTGACAACTTTATTTCTCAAACCCCCCAGAGATGATATTGACTTTTCTCCTCTTATTCTCGCTACTCGTGACTTCGCGAGTCAAAGGCTAGAACTTGTGTTCCCTTATCTCTTGAGTCCTCGAGATGTGAGAGGTCAACGAGGTGTTGACTCCTCCAAATGTGTGACGTGTGTTCATCATTCCACTTCTTGGGACCACCTTGCAGTTCTGCCACGTGTTTCCTCCATGCCTCAGCTCTCAACACTTCACGTCCTTTGAAATCGAAAGTAACTCCTTTCAACCTCTAAACCCCTAAACACGTGAAATGCAATGGGGTTCCTGATCCAATGATCCTTGTTGGTTCAAATCCTACGGTCCAATTCTCCCAAGATTTACACTTCGAAAAAATGCTCACCGTAACCTTCTCGCTCCTCTGCAAGATCTGATGCTTCTTGGAACCTCTTGAATTCTCCNATCTCCAACACCAACTGTACACCTCTGTGTTGTCTCCATGTCCTCAAGTCTAGTGCATATGTCATACATCTCTCTTTCCATGGCTGGATTTGGCACTTGCTTACCTCTTCCTCTTGGAAATTCCCTCTCCTCTGGAAGATCGGGTGTTTTCCTGTCTCTTCTTCTCGGTGACATGGCTGAGATTCTTTTTCCCTGCTATAGAAAGAAAAGAAATATTTCTGTGCTCTGATACCAAAACTGACGTAGACCTATCGACCCTCAAGACTAAGATCTGCTCATGAGATCGTTCTATATGTCCCTGAGCCAGATCGGCTCTTTCGATTACCACTGGAATCTGCAAATTATCGATAGATCCACATGTCCTTTTCACAACTCACAATCTCACGAGTTCACGATTCACGACTCCCAACTCTTCCTTCTCAAATCCACAATAAACGAGATCATGAAATAGGTATAGCCCTTTCTTCCGTCAGCGCCCTCCTTGCATGACCACTGGCTAGGCTAAGCACTATCACTTCTCACTTTTCACGCCTTCACGAGTTCAAAGGTCCAACCTTGGCAACTTTATTTCTCAACCCCCCCAGAGATGATATTGACTTTTCTCCTCTTATTCTCGCTACTCGTGACTTCGCGAGTCAAAGGCTGGAACTTGTGTTCCCTTATCTCTTGAGTCCCCGAGATGCGAGAGGTCAATGAGGTGTTGACTCCTCCAAATGTGTGACGTGTGTTCATCATTCTACTTCCCGGGACCACCTTGCAGTTCTGCCACGTGTTTCCTCCATGCCTCAGCTCTCGACACTTCACGTCCTTTGAAATCGAAAGTAACTCCTTTCAACCTCTGAACCCCTGAACACGCGAAATGCAATGGGGTTCCTGATCCAACGATCCTTGTTGGTTCAAATCCTACGGTCCAATTCTCCTAAGATTTACACTTCGAAAAAATGCTCACCGTAACCTTCTCTCTCCTCTGCAAGATCTGATGCTTCTTGGAACCTCTTGAATTCTCCACGGAGAATTCCGACTGTTCAATTCCTCTTTAATACTCCTGCGAAATGAACACAGTATCTCCTTTTGGAACTTGTCCTCCTACAAAACAATGTCGCTACGCTTCCTTCCAATACTTCAAGGCACTACCTCTTCTGAGCTTTTACCACAACCTAGAGTCTTCAAGAAGGCTCTTGCACGCACTCCTTGTGACACTTCTTCAAATACACTCCAAGTATTTGAAATTATTAGACTCTGTGCACTCTCCTGCGACAACAGTCTCTCAATAGTTTCACTCAGGTTGCAAACTGAGACTTCACTCGGCCTACACACTCCTTGCATGGCTCCTATGATTAACTTGCACTTCTACGAGAATGAGAACAGTGTTATCTCTCCTGAGCTTACAGAGACGAACTCTGACTTCTATCAATGCACACCTTGTGGACAAATTCACTGCACTCCTTGCAGGAAATCTCTTGCTTAGATAGAGAAACAATTGAAACTCATTTGTTACTCTCCCTCTCTTCAGATTTCAGTCATTAAATATGAAATCATACATTCATGCATCAAAGAAAATGCATAACAGAAAGTAAACAAGCACTTATCAATCAGCATGTATAACAAATAAAGCAAATAGACACCATGAGTCTGAACTGAAAATCTTTGTATTAATCCAAAACTTCTATACATGGGGTTTTTACTCTACACATCTCTCTGCTTTTGCTCTCCTGTTCTCTCTTCTCATAATCATAATAATGTTACAACTATACAATGAGGGTGTCTATATCCCGTTTTCCTCCTCGCTCTAAACTGTCAAATCTAAAACTTTAAAGCTACCTGCCTATATTAACTATGCATAAATGCCTCTTAGTCCTTCAGACGAGAGTGGGACGCTCAAGGTCTGATTACAGTCAAGAAGTACGCCCTTTCTTGACTTCTTTATTTAAGTTTGGTGTATCCAATTTCAAAATATTTCAAACAATTTATCATGTGCCAAAATGCGTTGGTGCTTGCCCCACGCTCGCTTGATGTTGGCGATGCTCTTGCATCACAATCGCACATGCAGTGGATATGCTTATGAGCATGTGCAAACTAGGAAATTCAAATTCATAATTGTGAGAATTCTAATTGTAGGGATTGTGCAGAGGAGGGAGGTTGTCTGGACACAAAGAATTGGCACATGTATTTGCTAATTTGTGTATGGCAGTGTGAGATGATTGTATTGTACTRAGAGCTCTTCGATTAGAGTTTTGTATGAAATTGYTTCATGATTCATGATATACATAATATATGATAGTGGGGTTTTTAGCTTTACGCTTTCCCGGTAAAACTTATGTGTTATGTGTTATTGATATTTCACTTTGTGTTCRTGGTTTAATTTTCCACAAGAATAATAGTAGAAGCGATTATGTATTTAACAATGGCGTATAATTGTTAGATCAGGAGAATAGCAGGAAATACTTAATTTGTATTGAAATTCCTACATGGTATTTGAGCCACAGAGGCCACAGAGCCACGGAAGTGAGGTGCGGAAATAATAGTATTTTTGCAGGTCCTGTCTCTAGCAAGGTGTGAACCTTAGTACTGAACAATATGCACATTTCTGCTCCCAGAAATTCTCGCACGCTAGTCAAAGGAGAGTTGTGAACATCATTGATATTCTCGCAGGTTGCTTAAGAGAGAAGTGAAAACTTCCCTCACCCCATAGTGAAGTACAATGCGAACTTCCCCAAAAGGTTCACAGGCTATACACTAAGAGGGTGCAAACTTCCTCAACAAGTTCGCAGGCTATACATAGGTAGGGTGCGAACTTCCCTCAGGCTACTCTCAGGTGGGGTGTGAACCTCCCAGGGTAAGAGAAATTGCAATAGTTGAGTTTTGGTGGTTGGATAACATTCAAATTTGCAGGATTTTCTTGGTGCGACAGTTGATTCAAGATCAAAATGTATTTCAATGGATTGAGGTTGGAGTATGCACTTGAGGGAAGCTCGAACTACATTGCTTACAAGGACAGGATGGAAGTAGTACTTGAAAACAATGGCTTGAAGGATTGCATTGACAAAGATGTTCCTAAGCTGGATGTGACAGACACTACAAATATTGATGCATGGAAAAAGAAAGTGGAAAAGGCGAGGATAATTCTGTTGGAGGGAGTATGAGACCACATTGTCTCAAGTCTCCATGGGAAAACCACACCACATGCAATGTGGAAGGTTTTGACGGATCCATTCCAAAATAGTAGCAACCATAGGAAATTGGCTCTCAAAGATAAACTCAATAAGATCAAGATGGAGAAGGGCAACACCATTCCAAAATATCTCATGAAGTTTGTCCAATGTCGAGATGAGCTTGGAAGTGTGGGAATAACAGTCACTACTGATGATTTGGTGAGCTTGGATCTCTTAGGACTTCCCAATATTTGGCATAGTTATCAAGACTCTGTCAATGGAAGGGAAATATTACCAGATTGGGAACGACTATGGTTGGATCTAGTGCAAGAGGAGTTCAAGTGGAACACCAGAGATGGACCTTCATCAAAGCGTGATGATGAAGAGGATTGTGCTTTGAATGCCAAGGCAAGGAAAGGGAAAGGGAAGAAATTCCATTCAAAATCCAAGTCTAAAGTCAGAAAGATAGATTTGTCCAAAGTGAAGTGTTTTCACTATCACAAACATGGGCATATCGCTACTAACTGTCCACAGAAGAGGAAGAACAAGACGGTTGCTGGAGCTGCAACTGGTGAGGATCTTGTCTCAAAATTTGAACTTGACTTCACTTTGATCGCATGCATGGCTTCAAGTGCATCGGGATCGGTGTGGTATTTGGATAGTGGCGCTTCCTTCCACATGACGGGAGATAAAGAGTCATTCATTGACTTGGAGGAGAAAGATATTATAATGCATATAGAGATGGGTGATGATGGATGATACGGTGTGACTGGTATTGGTACCATTACCTTTTAGAGGGAGTCAGGTAAACCATTTCAATTGAAAAATGTTATGCATGTTCCAGGTCTGAAAAAAAACCTGGTCTCAGTCGCAATGTTGGAGGACAGAGGCTATGATGTTGTTTTTAGTAGTGTAAAAGCCTACCTGTGACATAAAGCAATGGGTCAAGTCAAGAAGATAGGGATTCGAGTTAAGAATCCCTACATGCTAGAGGTAGATAGCTGCGGTGCCATGATAGGAAAGGTAGAAAAAGTGGTGAGCCGGGATGAGGGTGAATTATGGCACAGGCGATTGGGCCATCTTCATCATGGAGCCTTGAAGATCATGCAACAAATATCTACTGGACTTCCAAGGGGACCACTTTCCTAGTTAGATCAGTGCAAAGGGTGCACCCTGGGGAAATATGCAAAGTCCACCTTTCATGAAAAGGAGAACCATGCTTCGGTGATCCTGTAGAGAATTCACAAAGATGTGTGTGGAACATTCTCAGTTTCTTCAACAACAAAACATAGGTATTATGTTATTTTTGTTGATGACTTTTCTCATAAATGTTGGATATTCTTCATGCAGAAGAAGGATCAAACATTCTCAAAGTTCTGTGAGTTTAAAGCATTGGTGGAGAAAGAGTCGGGGAATAAAGTGAAGGCTCCAAGGAGCGATAATGGTGGAGAATACATCTCTAACGAATTTAAAGACTTCTGCAGTAGAGAAGGAATTCAAATAGAACTCATAGCGCCTCATAACCCATAGCAAAATGGGGTCGCTGAGAGAAAGAACAGAACGATCGTGGGTGCAGTACGAGCGATGTTGCATGATCAGGCCCTACCAATGCATTTGTGGGAAGAAGAATGCAATATTGTAGTTTATGTGCAGAACCGTTGTCCTCATAGAGTACTTGGCATGAGTACACCTAAAGAAGCTTTTACTGGTAAGAAACTTGATGTTTCTCATTTTAAAATTTTTGGCTCATCTGTTTATGTGCATGTGACCAAGGATTCCAGGAAGAAGTTGGAACCGACTGCTGAAGTTGGGATATTTGTGTGGTACAAAGAAACACCCCTTAATTATTGTCTATATTTGTCGAAAAGTAAGATGACTGTTATGCGACGAGATATAAAATTCAATGAGGGGAAATCCATGCACTTGTCGCTTGAGAGGGAGCTAGAATTGCATGCAGAAGAGGAACTGTTGGTTCCCAAAGATGAGTCTCAAGATGTGGATAAGCCACATGAGGAGGTTCATGAAGTGTAGGAAACCACTCAAGCAGATCCATCCATCAGAAATGGCAGAAAGCGCACCACGGAAGCTGACAGATTGAGACTAGATGTTGCACAGAATGTAGGAGCCCCTACTTCACAGCGCAGATAGAGACAGTCTCCTGATTGATTTTTTGGATACATGGCTCTCATGAAGAAATTTATTATGAATGAACCATCTTCCTTTCAAGAAGTAGTGCAAGAACCCACTTGGGTTGATGATATGGTAGAGGAGTATGACTCCATTGTCAAAAACAGTGCATGGGAAATTGTCCCAAGACTGATCGACAAATCAGTGGTAGGTTCAAGATGGATCTACAAGGTAAAGCAAGCTGCTGATGGGATTTTTGAGAAATACAAGGCCAGGTTTGTGGCCCGAGTCTTCTCACATATCAAGGGGATAGATTATGATGAGACCTTTGCACCTATCGTAAGGTACTCTTCCATAAGATCCATCCTTGCACTCTTAGCACAAATGGGTTGGTGCATTCATCAGATGGATGTAAAAACTGCATTCCTCAACGGGATCATTGAGGAAGAAGTGTACATTGAATATCCAGAAGGTTTTGAGACCTTTGACAGAGATTCACATGTGTGCGGACTCAAGAGAGCACTGTATGGGCTGAAGCAAGCACCCTGTGCTTGGTACAATTGGATAGACAGTTATTTCACTAGATTGGGCTTCACCAAAAGTGAAGCGGATGCAAACCTATACCAAATTGTGGTGGAGGGTAAGATTTTAATCATTGTTCTTTATGTTTATGGTTTAATACT
The DNA here is from genome assembly GCA_000966675.3 of Picea glauca. NCBI lineage: Eukaryota > Viridiplantae > Streptophyta > Pinopsida > Pinales > Pinaceae > Picea > Picea glauca. Next base: position 11,038 of record JZKD02S2193586.1, read on the forward strand.
GACTAGTGACGATCAACTGATACACACATGCAAGGATGACCTTGCAAAGGAGTTCAAGATGAAGGATTTGGGCCTTCTTCATTTTTTCCTTGGATTGGTAATATGGCAGCGAGTTGGTGAACTTTTTGTGTCTCAAGGCAAGTATGCAAGGGATATATTGGGTAAGTTTCACATGGAAGGCTGCAAACCCATGGATACTCCTCTTCTAGGAAACTGGAGGAAAGAGGATGCTACTTCTGGAGAGATAGTGGATGTTACTGTCTATCGAAAGTTAGTGGGTTCGCTAATGTATTTACTGAACATGAGAACAAACATTTGCTATGTGGTTAACTAGCTAAGCCAACCGATGGTTAAGCCTACCAAACTCTTTTGGAAGGCAGGTAATCATGTCCTGAGATATCTAAAAGGAACATCTGAGTATGGATTATGGTACAGACAGATGGATGAGCTGAATTTCCATGGCTTCACGGATGCATATTGGGCTGGCAGCCCAATGGAAAGAAAGAGCACATCAGGGGGGATCTTTAGTATCGGATCTACAGTTGTTTTTCGGTACAACAGGAAACAAAGATCCATGGCACTTAGTTCAGCAGAAGCAGAATACATGGAAGCAAGTCAAGATGCATGTGAGGATATCTGGATGAGGAAGATCTTGGTTGGCTTGTTTGGTTCTCATTTAGATCCAACAATGATTTATTGTGATAATTAGAGTTGCATTAAACTCTCGATTAATCCTCTATTTCATGACAGATCTAAGCATATAGATATCTNTGGTTTAATTTTCCACAAGAATAATAGTAGAAGCGATTATGTATTTAACAATGGCGTATAATTGTTAGATCAGGAGAATAGCAGGAAATACTTAATTTGTATTGAAATTCCTACATGGTATTTGAGCCACAGAGGCCACAGAGCCACGGAAGTGAGGTGCGGAAATAATAGTATTTTTGCAGGTCCTGTCTCTAGCAAGGTGTGAACCTTAGTACTGAACAATATGCACATTTCTGCTCCCAGAAATTCTCGCACGCTAGTCAAAGGAGAGTTGTGAACATCATTGATATTCTCGCAGGTTGCTTAAGAGAGAAGTGAAAACTTCCCTCACCCCATAGTGAAGTACAATGCGAACTTCCCCAAAAGGTTCACAGGCTATACACTAAGAGGGTGCAAACTTCCTCAACAAGTTCGCAGGCTATACATAGGTAGGGTGCGAACTTCCCTCAGGCTACTCTCAGGTGGGGTGTGAACCTCCCAGGGTAAGAGAAATTGCAATAGTTGAGTTTTGGTGGTTGGATAACATTCAAATTTGCAGGATTTTCTTGGTGCGACAGTTGATTCAAGATCAAAATGTATTTCAATGGATTGAGGTTGGAGTATGCACTTGAGGGAAGCTCGAACTACATTGCTTACAAGGACAGGATGGAAGTAGTACTTGAAAACAATGGCTTGAAGGATTGCATTGACAAAGATGTTCCTAAGCTGGATGTGACAGACACTACAAATATTGATGCATGGAAAAAGAAAGTGGAAAAGGCGAGGATAATTCTGTTGGAGGGAGTATGAGACCACATTGTCTCAAGTCTCCATGGGAAAACCACACCACATGCAATGTGGAAGGTTTTGACGGATCCATTCCAAAATAGTAGCAACCATAGGAAATTGGCTCTCAAAGATAAACTCAATAAGATCAAGATGGAGAAGGGCAACACCATTCCAAAATATCTCATGAAGTTTGTCCAATGTCGAGATGAGCTTGGAAGTGTGGGAATAACAGTCACTACTGATGATTTGGTGAGCTTGGATCTCTTAGGACTTCCCAATATTTGGCATAGTTATCAAGACTCTGTCAATGGAAGGGAAATATTACCAGATTGGGAACGACTATGGTTGGATCTAGTGCAAGAGGAGTTCAAGTGGAACACCAGAGATGGACCTTCATCAAAGCGTGATGATGAAGAGGATTGTGCTTTGAATGCCAAGGCAAGGAAAGGGAAAGGGAAGAAATTCCATTCAAAATCCAAGTCTAAAGTCAGAAAGATAGATTTGTCCAAAGTGAAGTGTTTTCACTATCACAAACATGGGCATATCGCTACTAACTGTCCACAGAAGAGGAAGAACAAGACGGTTGCTGGAGCTGCAACTGGTGAGGATCTTGTCTCAAAATTTGAACTTGACTTCACTTTGATCGCATGCATGGCTTCAAGTGCATCGGGATCGGTGTGGTATTTGGATAGTGGCGCTTCCTTCCACATGACGAGAGATAAAGAGTCATTCATTGACTTGGAGGAGAAAGATCTTATAATGCATATAGAGATGGGCGATGATGGATGATACGGTGTGACTGGTATTGGTACCATTACCTTTCAGAGGGAGTCAGGTAAACCATTTCAATTGAAAAATGTTATGCATGTTCCAGGTCTGAAAAAAAACCTGGTCTCAGTCGCAATGTTGGAGGACAGAGGCTATGATGTTGTTTTTAGTAGTGGAAAATCCTACCTGTGACATAAAGCAATGGGTCTAGTCAAGAAGATAGGGATTCGAGTTAAGAATCTCTACATGCTAGAGGTAGATAGTTGTGGTGACATGATAGGAAAGGTAGAAAAAGTGGTGAGCCGGGATGAGGGTGAATTATGGCACAGGCGATTGGGCCATCTTCATCATGGAGCCTTGAAGATCATGCAACAAATATCTACTAGACTTCCAAGGGGAACACTTTCTTAGTTAGATCAGTGCAAAGGGTGCACCCTGGGGAAATATGCAAAGTCCACCTTTCATGAAAAGGAGAACCATGCTTCGGTGATCCTGTAGAGAATTCACAAAGATGTGTGTGGCCATTCTCAGTTTCTTCAACAACAAAACATAGGTATTATGTTATTTTTGTTGATGACTTTTCTCATAAATGTTGGATATTCTTCATGCAGAAGAAGGATCAAACATTCTCAAAGTNAAAGACTTCTGCAGTAGAGAAGGAATTCAAATAGAACTCATAGCGCCTCATAACCCATAGCAAAATGGGGTCGCTGAGAGAAAGAACAGAACGATCGTGGGTGCAGTACGAGCGATGTTGCATGATCAGGCCCTACCAATGCATTTGTGGGAAGAAGAATGCAATATTGTAGTTTATGTGCAGAACCGTTGTCCTCATAGAGTACTTGGCATGAGTACACCTAAAGAAGCTTTTACTGGTAAGAAACTTGATGTTTCTCATTTTAAAATTTTTGGCTCATCTGTTTATGTGCATGTGACCAAGGATTCCAGGAAGAAGTTGGAACCGACTGCTGAAGTTGGGATATTTGTGTGGTACAAAGAAACACCCCTTAATTATTGTCTATATTTGTCGAAAAGTAAGATGACTGTTATGCGACGAGATATAAAATTCAATGAGGGGAAATCCATGCACTTGTCGCTTGAGAGGGAGCTAGAATTGCATGCAGAAGAGGAACTGTTGGTTCCCAAAGATGAGTCTCAAGATGTGGATAAGCCACATGAGGAGGTTCATGAAGTGTAGGAAACCACTCAAGCAGATCCATCCATCAGAAATGGCAGAAAGCGCACCACGGAAGCTGACAGATTGAGACTAGATGTTGCACAGAATGTAGGAGCCCCTACTTCACAGCGCAGATAGAGACAGTCTCCTGATTGATTTTTTGGATACATGGCTCTCATGAAGAAATTTATTATGAATGAACCATCTTCCTTTCAAGAAGTAGTGCAAGAACCCACTTGGGTTGATGATATGGTAGAGGAGTATGACTCCATTGTCAAAAACAGTGCATGGGAAATTGTCCCAAGACTGATCGACAAATCAGTGGTAGGTTCAAGATGGATCTACAAGGTAAAGCAAGCTGCTGATGGGATTTTTGAGAAATACAAGGCCAGGTTTGTGGCCCGAGTCTTCTCACATATCAAGGGGATAGATTATGATGAGACCTTTGCACCTATCGTAAGGTACTCTTCCATAAGATCCATCCTTGCACTCTTAGCACAAATGGGTTGGTGCATTCATCAGATGGATGTAAAAACTGCATTCCTCAACGGGATCATTGAGGAAGAAGTGTACATTGAATATCCAGAAGGTTTTGAGACCTTTGACAGAGATTCACATGTGTGCGGACTCAAGAGAGCACTGTATGGGCTGAAGCAAGCACCCTGTGCTTGGTACAATTGGATAGACAGTTATTTCACTAGATTGGGCTTCACCAAAAGTGAAGCGGATGCAAACCTATACCAAATTGTGGTGGAGGGTAAGATTTTAATCATTGTTCTTTATGTTTATGGTTTAATACTGACTAGTGACGATCAACTGATACACACATGCAAGGATGACCTTGCAAAGGAGTTCAAGATGAAGGATTTGGGCCTTCTTCATTTTTTCCTTGGATTGGTAATATGGCAGCGAGTTGGTGAACTTTTTGTGTCTCAAGGCAAGTATGCAAGGGATATATTGGGTAAGTTTCACATGGAAGGCTGCAAACCCATGGATACTCCTCTTCTAGGAAACTGGAGGAAAGAGGATGCTACTTCTGGAGAGATAGTGGATGTTACTGTCTATCGAAAGTTAGTGGGTTCGCTAATGTATTTACTGAACATGAGAACAAACATTTGCTATGTGGTTAACTAGCTAAGCCAACCGATGGTTAAGCCTACCAAACTCTTTTGGAAGGCAGGTAATCATGTCCTGAGATATCTAAAAGGAACATCTGAGTATGGATTATGGTACAGACAGATGGATGAGCTGAATTTCCATGGCTTCACGGATGCATATTGGGCTGGCAGCCCAATGGAAAGAAAGAGCACATCAGGGGGGATCTTTAGTATCGGATCTACAGTTGTTTTTCGGTACAACAGGAAACAAAGATCCATGGCACTTAGTTCAGCAGAAGCAGAATACATGGAAGCAAGTCAAGATGCATGTGAGGATATCTGGATGAGGAAGATCTTGGTTGGCTTGTTTGGTTCTCATTTAGATCCAACAATGATTTATTGTGATAATTAGAGTTGCATTAAACTCTCGATTAATCCTCTATTTCATGACAGATCTAAGCATATAGATATCTGGTATCATCATCTCAGAGATTGTGTGCAACAGAAGATCATTTTGCTTCAATACATTCCTACACAAGATCATGATGTAGACATTATGATGAAGACGCTCACCAGGAGCAACTTCTAATATCATAGAGATAAGATTGGGGTGAAGGATAATCCATTTCTTGTTGAGAGGGAGTGTTGAAAAGTCGACAAGAAACACGTGTCTAATTTACTTTTTCCCTTAAATAAATTGGACAATAAATATTAATCTATTATTTCATTCATAACTGAGTGAGTTGGATTTGTAATAGAACTATAAGTGTAGTTAAGTGAGTTAATCTCAGTTGTACTAGTTGTAACTAAACTTGCACTAGTGAGAGTTCAATGAACTAATTATTCATTAATTCACAATCAGTGAATTCACATGCAACTGAAAACTCGCCACGGTTAACTACATGCATGTCATATCCATTGGAGACCCAGTTGAGATAACAGGTGAAAGGGGAAGTTTGGATATCAATTGTGATTTGAGTGAAGTGCACTCATGCAATCACACATGCAATGGATATGCTTATGAGCATGTGCAAACTAGGAAATTTGAATTCATAATTGTGACAATTCTAATTGCAAGGATTGTGTAGAGGAGGCAGGCTATTTGGACACAGAGAATTGGCACATGTATTTGTTGATTTGTGTATGACAGTGTGAGACTATTGTATTGTACCGAGAGCTCTTGGATTAGAGTTTTGTATGAGATTGTTTCATGATTCATGATATACATAATATATGATAGTGGGGTTTTTAGCTTTATGCTTTCCCGGTAAAACTTCTGTGTTATGTGTTATTGATATTTCACTTTGTGATCGTGGTTTAATTTTCCACAAGAATAATAGTAGAAGTGATTATGTATTTAATAGTGGCATATAATTGTTAGATAAGGAGAATCGCAGGAAATACTTAATTTGTATTGAAATTCCTACAAAAGGATTATGAAATCCAAGGAGAAGCATGAGGACTTCAACGTAAAGTTAATGTAGAGCTTAGAAATAATAGAAAATAATATGGATAAGGAGAACGACTCAAGCAAATCAAGGAGTCATGGGTCTTGTTATGAGAGAGGAACAACAAGAAGTGTTGGCAGACATCACCAACACTCCCTAAGGAATTCGACTAGGAGAGAATATAGTAGCTCAAGTCCATCCTTTGTCACAAAGCATAAGAATAAGTCTAGGGTGGATTAGCTACAAGGTGAAATGAACAAAATCAGCCTCCTACATTTGATGGTGAGCACAAGAAGGATGAAGATGCAGAGAAATGGCTTCTAGGAATGAGAAAGTATTTTCAATTACATAATTACTCTTCACACGCAGAAGGAAGAATTGTTATCTATCAACTCAAGGGAAAATAATTAATTTGATGGGACCAATTGGTACAGGTGAAACACATTAAAGAGAAAAATGTCACTTGGAAGGAATTAAAGAAGTATTTTCAAAAGAAATACTTGACTAAGAGATACTATGACAAGAAAATGAAGGATTTATTTGAACTCAATTTTAGGAGTATGACCATAGATGGATATGAAAGAAGGTTTTTAGAACTGTTAAAGTACGTCTCTTTTATCAAGGATGAGAAAATTAATATTTAGAGGTATTTGAGTGGATTTCCATCATTCATTAGTGACAATATATGATATGATGATGCCAAAACATTGCAGGAGACCATAAGGCGAGCTAAATTCTTTTATGATTAGCATAAAGGAAGGCCAATTTTCCAAAATTTTTGGGAAGTCAAGAATAAATACAATATGGAACATAGGAAGAAGGGGACTAAGCCACCATTATTTATAAGTAGCTCTTAGGGAAAACCAACTTCTAGAGAACCCAAAATGATTGAGATAGGGAGAAAAAGGCCAAGGTAGCCACCTATTCAATGTTGGGGTTGTAAGGGAGATCATATGTATAGAGATTGTCGTCACAGAGGTGAAAAAGTGAGGATTGTTCACAAGGTACAACAAGATAAAATAGTGGAGGACATGGACATAAATGTACCTAGGATCTATGTAGCCCTGGACAACAAGAAAGATGAGTTTCAGTCACATATGATTGAAGTGAAAGGTATGATAAAAAACCAAACCATTTCTATTTTAATTTATTCAAGAGCTAGTCATAGTTATATAGATCCTAAGATGGTGGAAAGATTCCATTTTCCAAGAAGAAAGCATGGAAAATCTTGTTTGGTGCAGCTGGCTACCAGATCCAAAAGAAAAATTATGGAGATGGTTAAGTAATGTCTAATGAACATGAATTGACTGAGCACTAGGGTAGATTTGAATATCTTGCCTTTAGGTTTTTATGACTATCCAATTAGTATGGATTGGTTGGACCAAAACCATCCTATCCTAGGTTGTTATAATAAGGAATTTACTTGTTTGGACGAGGAAGGGGAGATAAGGACGATACAGGAAATTCCTAGGGAAATAACTATCATAGAAATATCAACATTGCAGCTGAAGAAAAGTTACAGAAAAGGATTCCAAATATTTTCAGCTCATATGGAAGAGACACCTAAAGATAAGGTGTTAAATACCAAATATTATGCAGTCCTAAAGGAGTTTGAGGATGTATTTAAATAAATACCAGGATTAACCCTTAAAAGAGACATTGATTTCTCCATCAATTTGATGCCTGGAGCAACTCCAGTATCCAAGACCCCTTACAGGATGAGTACACCATAATTGAAGGAATTGCAAATGCAACTGGAAGAGATTCTGAAGAAGGGGTATATACGCCCAAGTGTGTCACCTTGGGGTGCCCACTGTTATTTGTGAAGAAGAAGGATGGAACATTGAGAGTTTGCATGGACTTCAGGCAATTCAACAAGGTAACTGTGAAGAATAAGTATCATTTTCCAAGGATTGATGACCTCTTTTATCAATTGAAGGATGCAAACATATTCTCCAAGATTGATCTCATGTCAGGTTATCATCAAGTAAGAATTAAAGAATAAGATATCAGCAAGACAACTTTCATAACAAGGTATGGAAATTATGAATTCAAAGTGGTTCCATTTGGGTTATCAAATGCAACATATGTCTTCATGTGTTTAATGAATGGTATTTTCAGAGAATATTTAGATAAGTTTGTCATTGTATTTTTAGATGGCATTCTTATATATTCCAAGTTGGAGGAAGAGCATGAACAACACTTGAGGTTGGTATTACAAGTATCAAAGAAGAATTAGTTGTATGCCAAATCGAGAAAGTGCTCATTTTATCAAAAACAAATTCATTATTTGGGACATATCATATCAGAGGAAGGGAGAGTAGTGGATCTTGAAAATATTGAGGCCATTAGAGGGTAGTCAACACCTAAGAATGCGACAAAAGTTATATCATTCATGGGCTTTGCAGGATATTATAGAAGATTTATTGAGGGATTCTCAAAGATTGCACACCCTATCACTTCCTTGCAAAAGAAGGGAGTGAAGTTTAAGTGGACATTGGAGTGTGAAAAGAGTTTCCAACACTTGAAGCACTTATTAACCAACACTCTAATACTAAGGATTGTTGATCCAAATGAATACTTCATTGTATGCATAGATGCATGTAAAGAAGGACACGATGGACTCCTCGGTAAAAATGGCTATGTTGTATGTTATGAATCAAGGAAGTTGAAGGATCATGAAAGGAAGTATGCTACTCATGATTTGGAGTTGGTCGCCATAGTGCATGCCTTAAAGAAGTGGAGACACTACCTCATTGGAAACATGTTTGAATTGAGGATAGACCATAATGGTTTGAAATATTTATTTGATCATCGAACTCTAAATGCCAGGAAAAGCAGGTGGTTAGAATTTCTCAGTGAATATGAGTTTGATATAAAGCATATCAAAGGAAAAGAGAAAAAGGTAGTTGATGCACTTATCAGAAGGGTGCATGAGTTGCATGTTATAGCCATTAGCATGTACCAAATATATTTGAAGGAAATAATCTTAGAGGCTGCAGAATTAGATTTGCAATACATAGAAATAATAACAAAATTACAACAAGGTATTTTGCAGCAGAAAAATGAACACAATCTGGAGAATGATGAAACTATCATGTACAAAGGAATAATTTATGTATCGAATTCCCAGGAATTGAAAATTTTGATATTCATAGAAATGCATAATGTACCTTATGCTAGAAACCTAGGGGTATCATAAAACTATTGTAGCTTTCAAAAGCCAATATTATTGGCTAGGCATGAAGAAAGAAGTTGTTGAATATATTGCAAAATGTTTGGAGAAGAGACTCTGCCAGAAGGGCGTCGAGAAAGTGTGTAGACGACACAGGAGGAGAGAACTCTTCAAGTTATGAAAGTTAGAGGAAAGTTCCACTAAGGGAACTTTCACTGGGTTACTGAATACCCAGAAGAACTCAGCCAGAGGTTCCTGGAGTGAAGGATAGCCAGGAGGGCATCCATTTCATTCTCCATCTAAAAGAGAATAAGGATAAAATCCCTCAAGGGGTCTGAGCATTCGAAGAAGCTTAGGAGAGGCAGCGTGGTATATGCGCGAAGACTCTACAAGAGCTAGAGGTCAAACCTCCAAAGATTTAAGAAGAAATCTCAGGAAGGGCAGCGTTGTATACGCGCAACGAGACTCAAGTTCGAGGAGCTCGCAGAGGGAACAGGCAAAGGTCGAGGCCTTTGGAAAATTCGAATTTCTTCCAAGTCAGGGAAGAAGGCACGAAGGAGCTTAGGGAGGGGCAACAACAACTATTGTATTGGCAGATAGAGAGATCTGGACCGTCGAGGAGATTTACATCCAGGAGGAGCCATAGCAGGAGGAGACCGACAACCATTAGATCTCACTGAGAAATCCCGACAGCTGCTAGATCGGGAGAAGTTGTGCACAGTTTAGCCTCAGGAGGAGGAGTACACAGGGAAGATAGATCTGGACCGTTAGATCTGGTGCAGGATCCCCTCAGCCATCGGATCTGCAGAAATGATGCAGTCATGACCCTCGCAGTCCAACCGCTTCCACCAGGACCTTCTTTCACTCAGGCCGAAGAGTTCACATAACTCTTCCTACTCCTCGCGGGAGTTCTCAATACCCACAGTAGTCTCCCTTTCGACGATCTCCCCTTCATGTATCGGGAAATTGGGTTTCGCGATATCGCGAAACTCACGAGCACTGTTCTCTTACAAATCAAAACCCCGAACCCCGAACTCTGATATGATGCCACCTGTCCTCTCATTCTAAAACAGGTGGTCCCCGCTTCAAATGGAAATAGGAAAGATCACGACTCGAGAATTCACGATTCCTGAGTCACTATTTCACAGGATCCTCCAAGTCCCGAATCTCGACTCCTAGGGATCTTGCGCCACGTGTCCCTATAGCGATCAATGGCTCCAATCGAATCGGGAAATCGCTATTCGCGATTCAAACAAACACAAAACTCTTGTCTCCGAACCCTGATGCCACTTGTCCTCTGTCCACGGAAAATACCTGGGGCCCACGCTCCCGTAATGATCGGGAAATCGCGTTTCTGGAATTCGCGATTCCTGATGCACAAGTTCACAGACCTTGCCAAATCCCGAACCCCGAATTACGATGCCACCTGTCGTCACCTCAGGGTGAGGCTCAACACTATGACACCTGTCTTCCACTCAGTGCTATCGGGAAATCAAGAATTGTGATTTCACCCTACGCAATGCACTTGACTCCGGAAATCTCGAAATGCTGAATCCCGACTCCTCGGGATCCCTCGCCACGTGTTCCTCAGATCAACGGTTCAGGCTACTTCGGGGAATTGCCGATCGTGATTTCACTATGCAAGTGTTTCACAACCCTGGAAACCCCAATGCCTCCAACGCCGACTCGCCAAGACTTTCCACCATGTGTCTTTGACGATGAACGGTCCAAAACGCTCGTCGGGAAATCATGGATCGCGATTTATTGATGCGAGATTTTTACGTCCTCGAAAACCCCGATATCCCGATAGACTGAGCCCCGACGCTCCCTGGCTCCTTGACACATGTTCTGCCGATCCATGGCTGAGAATCCTTTCTCGGGATTTCGAGACTTTCAAGACCTTGATTCGCTTACCTTACAAAACTCCGATATCGCCAATATCCCGATGAATCCTCCTCTGTTCACTGGGGCTTAAACCCTGCGCAACTCCGCACGATCTGACGGCTGGCGAGATTTTTCAACTTTCCTCTAAATATCCTGACCGTCGATTCTCCCACTCGAGGATTTCCTCCAAAGATTAAAACACCTTCCTCAGAGCTATTCCTCGGACGCTTGAATTTGCCCTTCCTGTTCAAACCTTCCTTGAATCCCCCCCTTTGGGCTCTCTTTCCCAGTATCACGAAGGAACTATCCTTCCTGAGCTTGCCAACTCTGATCCTTTCAGAGACTTTGCGCACGTCTCCCGTACTCGACCTTCAACAAATCTCAAAGTGTTGAGTCTCTCAGACTCTGTGCACCTCCGACAACAATAGTCTCTTCCTTCTTTTTCTCAGCTTAACAACTGAGACCTCTAACTCCATCTGTGCGTCCTTCACATGGCTTCCACAACAACCTTTGACTTCTGGGCGAATGAGAATAAATGTTTAACTTCTGAGCCTTCATCAACGCACTCTATGCGGATGAATTCAACTGCAGTCTATGCAGGAATCTCCTGACTCAGACAGAGAAACAATTGAAACTAATTCTCTTTTCTCAGACTTCAGTTTAAACTCTGAAATCACAGGCACAACACTTTACTCCTCGGCTTGAAAAATTTCATGGGCTCCTGTCCATGAGCTCCTACACGGTCTGTCCATGCCTTTGGATAACTGCTTCTGTCTCCCAGATAGCATCTTCCACTGGATGGTTTTTCCACTTCACCAGATACTCGAAGTATTGCTTCTGTCTGGTCCTTTTCCCGACCCTCTTGTCAAGTATACGCTCCATCTGTGGCCTTTCTGCCATCGGCATCTGCTTCTACCACTGGATCTCTGGCTGCTCATCATTTCCAGTTCCTGTTTCCTCAGCCTTATATGGATATAAGTCTGAAACATTGAATGTCGGAGATATTCCAATCTCATCCGACAGTTCAATTTCATAAGCATTTTCTCCCAATTTCTTTAGGATTCTGCATGGCCCAATTTTCTTCATTTTCAGTTTGTTGTATGTTCCCCTTGGGAACCTTTCTTTCCTCAGATGTGCCAGAACTAGATCACCAACTTCGAATCGAAGTTGTCTTCGATGTTGATCTGCTCTGCGCTTGTATTCCTGGTTCGACTCCAGCAATCGCTGCTTCACCCTGCTGTGAAGTTCTTCCATCGCCTGTGCGAATTTCTCAGCGCTTGTGCTCTTTGTCATCATCTGCTCTGAATCCCCAAGTTTAGATACTCCTCTCGGCTTCCTGCCATAAACAATTTCAAATGGGCTTTTTCCTGTACTTCGATTCACTGAATCGTTGTACGTGAACTCTGCCTGTGGCAACACATTGTCCTAGCTGCTGTGGTGCTCTGTCACCAGGCTTCTGAGTAAATCCCCAAGACTTCTGTTGACTACTTCTGTCTACCCATCTGTCTGTGGATGATAGGCAGAACTAAACATCAAGTTAGTTCCCATCTTCTTCCAGAGTGTTCTCCAGAAATGTCCAATGAATTTTGTATCCCTATCCGATACAATGCTTCTGGGTAAACCATGAAGTATAACAATATCCTTGAAGAACAAATTTGCAATATGTGTTGTGTCGCTGGTCTTATGGCATGGTATAAAATGTGCCATTTTTGAGAACCTATCGACCACCACAAAGATCGAATCGTGTCCTCTTTGTGTCCTCGGCAATCCTAATACGAAATCCATGCTGATTTCATCCCACGGCCTGTCAGGTATGGGTAAGGATTGATAGAATCCTGCATTTTGTTTTCTTCCCTTTGAATGCTGACAAATCCTACACCTGTCAAGAAAATTCTTGACATCTGTTCGCATCTTCGGCCAGAAATAGGCTTCACTCAGCTTTGCAAATGTCTTATCGTGGCCAAAATGTCCTGCTAGTCCGCCACTATTCTTTTCTTTTAGTAAATTCTCCCTCATGGAGCAATGTGGAATGCATAACTGATTGCCTCTGAACAACAGTCCATTTTGGATCATGTAGTCCATCCACGGGCTTTTGTCTCTGAGAAATGGATTCTCAGCTGCCTCGTATGCCTCTGAAAAATCTGCATCACCTGCATACATGTCTTTAAGATTTTCAAAACCCAAGGTCTTGATTCGAAACTCCTACAGCAACAAACATTTCCTGCACAAAGCATCAACCACTTTGTTAGCAGTCCCTGAAATGTGTTTAATGAAAAATGTAAAATTCTGCATATACTCCACCCATTTAGCATGTTTCTGATTCAACTTCTCCTACTGAGTCACAAACTGTAACGCATGATTATCATTGTACAGAACAAATTCTTTTTGCATCAAGTAATGCCTCCACTTCTTCAACGCCTGTATGATAGCATAAAATTCTTTATCATACGTTGAATACTTCACCTTGGCTTCATCTAGCTTCTCGCTGAAATATGCGATTGGTCTGTCCTCCTGGCTTAAGACCGCTCCTATGGAAAAGCCACTTGCATCACACTTCACCTGGAATACCTTCGTAAAATCCGGCAATACCAAAATCGGTTGTTCAGTGATCTTTCACTTCAACAGATTGAAGCTCTTCTCCGCCGCTTCAGTCCAATGAAAATATTTATGTCTTTTCTTGACTGTGTCCATCATTTCTGCGCTAATTCCACTAAAAGTCCTAATGAATTTCCTGTAGAAACTCACCATTCCATGAAAACTTCTCACCTCAAAAACATTTCTCGGTGATGGCCAACTTTTAATTACCTCAACTTTACTTGGATCCATCTTCAATTCATTTTCCGATATGACAAACCCCAAGTAAATGAGTTCTCTCTTCATAAATGAAGACTTACTCATGTTGATTAACAACTTCTCTTGCTGTAGCTTCCTCATTACTGCAGCTAAATGCTTTAGATGCTCTTCTTTTGACTTGCTGAAAATCAAGATGTCATCCAAATAAACAATGACAAACTTACCAATAAACTCTTTTAGCACTTCATTCATCAGCCTCATGAATGTACTTGGTGCATTTGTCAAGCCAAACGGCATGGCCAACCATTCATACAAACCTTCGTTAGTCTTGAAGGCTGTCTTCCAATCATCACCTTCCCTCATGCGAATTTGATGGTATCCGCTTTTCAAATCAACCTTTGAAAAAAACTCTGCTCCACTCAAGCAGTCCATCAAGTCATCCATCCTTGGCAATGGAAACCTGTACCTGATGGTTATCTTGTTGATGGCTCTGGAGTCTGTACACATTCTCCAACCTCCATCTTTCTTTGGACTTAGTACCGTTGGAACGACACACGGACTAAGACTTTCCTTGACCAGTCCTTTATACAATAGTTCCTGTACCTGCCTTTTGACCTCTTCGTTCTCCTGCGGCGTCAACCTGTACGCTGCTTTGTTCGGCAAACTTGCTCCTGGTATGAGGTCTATATGATGGATTATGCTCCTCATCGGCGACAACGAATGAGGTAACTCGTCCACCACTATATCAACGAACTCTTCCAGTAGTTCTTGAATTTCCTTTGGCAGATCATCCACCCTTGTGCTGGTCAAAACAACTTTTGGTTTTCTGACCACAAAGAATTATGGGTCTTCCTTCTTCTTTACTTCTGCCAGAAGTTCCTTCCCACTCATGAGAAGTATAGTATTTCTCGGCTCTGGTTTTATTTCTTTATCCTTAATTGGATTCAGCGTATGTGCTCTTCCATTCTTCTCCAAAGTGTACGTATTCATCTTCCCATCATGAATTGCGTTTCTATCATATTGCCATGGTCTACCTAGAAATACATGACATACATCCATAGGAACAACATCGCATAAAATCCTATCATTGTATCTTCCTATCTTGATGTCAACTAAGCACTGTTTAGTGACATTTACCTGATGTCCCTTCTGTAGCCATGAAACTTTGTATGGCCTCGGATGATCAGTTGTTTCCAATTTCAGATTTTCCACCATCTCGGTCGAAACGAGATTGTCTGTGCTTCCGCTATCCACAATAACCTGGCATTTCCTGTCTTTGGTATTGCATGTGGTTCTAAAAAGCCTGTTTCTTTGAACTGCGTCCTCCACCTCCTTGTCGGGTGTTAAGAGAAATTTACGCATCATCAATGACCTTTCGTCTTCTGTGTCTTCTTCCTCAGCATATCGCCTCTGTGCTTGGGCGATGTGAGCTTCTCCTTTATCTGTCTTCCTATCTGGACAATCAACTGCCTTATGTCCATTTTTCCCACATGTGTAACATGTGATGATTCCTCCTCTACCTATTCCTCTACCTCTGGTACGAGGAAATTTGTTCGCGTCAGCGTATCCTCCGCCTTGTTCTGTCGGTTGCCTTCGCTGTTCAGCGTGCTGACCTCGCTGTGAACTTCCACCTCTTTCCATTTTGGTCTGAGGCTTCTTCCAGTCATCCTTAGATTTCTGGAATCTATCTTGAGCAACGGACTTACCTTTCGGTTGGCTCTTGCCTCGGCCTCGCTGTCCTTGCTTATAGCTTAGCTTTTCCTCAGCTTTTAACGCCATCTGATACGCATCCTCTACTTTTCGGATGGTTGCCATACTCATCTCATCCTGGATATCGTATCTTAAGCCATTCATATACCTAGCAACTTTTTCATCGTCGCTCTCCTGATGACCTGCTCTGATATTGAGCTTATAAAATTCCTCGGTGTACTCCTTCACCGTCATCAACTTCTGTCTCAGGTTATGCATCCTCATGAACAGTGTGATTTCATAATCCCTTGGGATGAACTTTGCTTTCATCTTCACAACCATTCGATCCCAACTTTTAATCTTTTGCTTACCTTTGCAGTGTCTATCTGCTTGAAGCTCGTCCCACCATAAGGCTGAGTGTCCCTTCAATTTGGTGACAGCATGTTTGACCTTTTTATCCTCTTTGATATCCTCATAATCAAAGTAGGTGTCAAGAGCTCTAATCCAATCCAACAGATCCTCTGCATCCAAATTTCCTTCATAAGCCGGAATGTCCATTTTTGTCTTTGAACTCATCTGGGCTATGGCTTTCATTAATCGCTCATTTGCTGCATCTTCTGCTGGGATTTCTCCTGCTCCCTGTCTAGCTTCACCTTCATCCTCGAATTCACTGGTATCTCTTGCATCAGCTTTGCGCCTTTGCTTTACTCCCATATCCACAATCATAGAGCGTAATTCTTGCAATTGTCTTTCTACTTCTAGATTCTGCCCTGGCCTACCTCTTTCTCTGGACGATTCCCTTTTCCCCTCTATATTGGGTGATTGTCTATCTCTTCTCCTTGGCGGCATGGTGAATTTCCCATTCTACCCTGTTACAGAAAACATAGAGATTTTCTCGCTCTGATACCACTCTAATGCAGTCGTGACCCTCGCAGTCCAACCGCTTCCACCAGGACCTTCTTTCACTCAGGTCGAAGAGTTCATAGAACTCTTCCTACTCCTCACGGGAGTTCTCAATACCCATAGTAGTCTCCCTTTCGACGATCTCCCCTTCACGTATCAGGAAATCGGGTTTCGCAATATCGTGAAACTCACGGGCACGGTTCTCTTGCAAATCAAAACCCCGAACCCCGAACTTCGATATGATGCCACCTGTCCTCTCGTTCTGACACGGGTGGTCCCTGCTTCAAATGGAAATCGGAAAGATCACGACTCAATAATTCACGATTCTTGAGTCACCGTTTCACAGGATCCTCCAAGTCCTGAATCCCGACTCCTAGGGATCTCGCGCCACGTGTCCCTGTAGTGATCAACGGCTCCAATCGAATCAGGAAATCGCTATTCACGATTCCAACAAACACAAAACTATTGTCTCCGAACCCTGATTCCACCTGTCCTCTGTCCATGGCAAAGACCTGGGGCCCACGCTCCCGTAATGATCGGGAAATCGCATTTCGGGAATTCATGATTCCTGATGCACAAGTTCACAGACCTTGCCAAATCCTGAACCTCGAATTGCAATGCCACCTATCGTCACCTCAGGGTGAGGCTCAATACTCTTACACCTATCTTCCACTCAGCGCT
The DNA here is from genome assembly GCA_000966675.3 of Picea glauca. NCBI lineage: Eukaryota > Viridiplantae > Streptophyta > Pinopsida > Pinales > Pinaceae > Picea > Picea glauca. The sequence goes on from JZKD02S2193586.1 coordinate 28,192, forward strand.
ATCGGGAAATCGCGAATCACGATTTCACCCTACGCAATGCACTTGACTCCGGAAATCCCGAAATGCCGAATCCCGACTCCTCGGGATCCCTCGCCATGTGTTCCTCCGATCAACGGTTCAGGCTACTTCAGGGAATCGTCGATCGTGATTTCACTATGCAAGCGTTTCACAACCCTGGAAACCCTGATGCCTCCAACGCCGACTAGCCAAGATCTTCAGCCACGTGTCTTTGACAATGAACGGTCCAAAACGATCGTCGGGAAATCGCGGATCACGATTTCTTGATGTGATATTTTTACGTCCTCGAAAACCCCGATATCCTGATAGACTGAGCCTCAACGCTCCCTGGCTCCTTGACACGTATTCTGCCGATCCACGACTGAGAATCCTTTCTCAGGATTTCAAGACTTTCAAGACCTTGATTCTCTTACCTTACGAAACTTTGATACCACCAATATCCCGATGACTCCTCCTCTGTTTGCTGGGGCTTAAACCCTACGCAACTCCGCAAAATCTGACGGCTGGCAGGATTTCACAACTTTCCTCTAAATATCCTGACTGTCGATTCTCCCTCTCGAGGATTTCCTCCAAAGATTAAAACACCTTCCTCAAAGCTGTTCCTGGGACGCTTGAATTTGTCCTTCCTGTTCAAACCTTCCTCGAATCCCCCCCTTTGGGCTCTCTTTCCCAGTATCACGAAGGAACTATCCTTCCTGAGCTTGCCAACTCTTATCCTTTCAGAGACTTTGCGCACGTCTCCCATACTCGACCTTCAACAACTCTCAAAGTGTTGAGTCTCTCAGACTCTGTGCACCTCCGGCAACAGTAGTATCTGCCTTCTTTTGCTCATTTTAACAACTGAGACCTCTGACTCCGTCTGTGCGTCCTTCACATGGATTCCACAACAACCTTTGACTTCTGGGTGAATGAGTATAAACGTTTAACTTCTGAGCCTTCATCAACGCACTCTATGCAGATGAATTCAACTGCACTCTATGCAGGAATATCCTGACTCAGACAGAGAAACAATTGAAACTAATTCTCTTTCTCAAACTTTAGTTTAAACCCTGAAATCACATGCACAACATATTCAAAGCAAATGCATAACCAGAAACAAAACATTCATAAGCATATGAACAATACACGCAGAAAAACAACACCAGCCATGAGTTGGAATAAGAATTTTATTCTATTAATTCAACACTGTACATGGGTGTTCTTCACAAAGTTCTCTGCTTGCTCCTTTCTTCTGAATGCTTCTCAATAATATGAATAATAAAAATATGTACAAAGGAGGGTGTCTATATCCATTTTCCCTCTCGAACTCTAAACTGTCTAATCTAGACTTAAACATCTATCTACCTGTATTAACTAGATTCAATGCCTCCTATCTAATTCAGACAAGAGCGTAAGGCTCGAGGTCTGCTGTAATACAATAGGCGCTCCTTCATAAATGTTTCATTGAAGGATAAGGCACTTCATCTTAATTGAAAATTCAAAAAGAGTTATGAAGTTGTATATGTCATGTGTTTAAAAACACATGCGCTGGCTCCACGCTTGTTGAGTTGGCGATGCTCCTGCATCAAGGAAGCTGCACGAAGTTTAAGCCTTCGTGAGTAGCAGGAGGAGTCATCGGCATTTGGCGCATTGGGAAATCGACGTTCCCATAGCAAGAGATCGGGGAAATCCAGGTCAGAAACTCCGACGTGAATCTGAGCCGTCCGCTTACACGGGACAAGTGTCAGGAATTGGACAAGATTCGGAGAACCGGGAAATCAGAGTTCCCAGGGTCGAAGGAAATGGGACAGCGAAGGTCTCGAAATCCTGAGATTTGATCGGGACCATCCATTTGGAAGGACACATGGAAGTCATCTAGCAACATCGGAGGGAGTCCCGACAGGAGGCTTCATCGGCATATCGGGAATCGGGATATCGGAGATCCCGAGCACAAAGGTTTCGTGCATTGTAGAATCACGACACACGATTTCCCGATAAGGTCTAGGAGTGTGGGGCCACACCGAGATTCAGGAGGATAGGTGGAAAAGAATCGGCGCCGTCAGCACTTTGTCCATCGGGATATCGGAGATTCCAGGGACATGATGTTTAGGCATTTTGAATTCGCGATCCGTGAAACCCCGATCAGTGGGGGACAGCTGTCAGCGTAGCAGCAGAGGAGGATAGAGCCGTAGGTAAGACGCGTGTCAAGCATCCGGGGGAATTTGGGGATCGGTATATCGCGGTTCCTGTATACATGCACACATTGACATCGAAAGTGTCAAAACTCCGATAGGAGTAGCCTCGAAAGGAGGTAAGGCCATGGTCACGGAGGGTGGTTGCATGGTGAAAGCTTAGCTAGGAGTGCTAGCACAAAGGAGCAGAGAGCTCATAAATGATTCGGGGATTGGGATTTCAAAGGGTCAGTGACTCGCAACAATGGAAACAGCGAAACCCCGATGCCCGATAAACAGTTTCCTGTGGGGAAATTGTTCATGGTTCATGCAGAGGCTATGAGGGAAGTCAGTAGGACCTGTGGATCGGGTAATTGAGCAGGGATTCCACTCAGGAATATAAAGAGCCAATTCAGCTCAGAAGAAGGAAATTGAACGATCCTGTGTGAGCAGGCGGGGTTACTACTTCGTCTTTTCATCAAGTGGTATCAGAGCCCAGATTCTTGTCTGTATACTTCAGGCAAGAGGGAGCGAGGAGAAAAGAGAGCACTCTGATACACACATCAAGTGGTATCAGAGCTAATATCTTGTCTGTATATTTTAGACAGGAGGAGAAAGAAGAACTGAAGCACTCTGATACACATCAAATGTATCAGAGCAGGAATCTGTTTGTATATTGTAGACAGAGGAGCAGGAGGATGACAGAGTTACTGAAGACTCTGTAATGATTGTTGGCAGATAAGAAGCAGTCAAGAAGACAGTCAGTAGGACCGTAAGGAGATGAGGCTAAAGACACTCTTAGTGTGGAGTAACAGCAGCAGATCTGCCATGAAGGCAGGTAGAGGTAGCAGGATAGCTACTGAAGGCCGCAGGAAGAAAAGCAAGGCAGAAAAGATTGTAGAGATGGATAGAGAGCTCACTGATATACGAGAAGAGATAGATAAGCTTGAACTACAGATGCGGCAAAATGAAGAATTGGTTTCGATATGTGAACCCGAGACTGGAGACAGCCTCGATGATTCTGAATTTGAATTAGGATCGTCTGATGATATCAAAGACTGCCATATGGGCAGAGAAGCTGAACATTCTGAGGGAGAAGAGACTCCGCCAGAAGGGCATCGAGAAAGTGTGTAGACGACATAGGAGGAGAGAACTCTTCAAGTTCTGAAAGTTAGAGGAAAGGTCCACTAAGGGAACTTTCACTGGGTTACTGAATACCTAGAAGCATTCAGCCAGAGGTTGCTGGAGTGAAGGATAGCCAGGAGGGCATCCATTTCATTCTCCATCTGAAAGAGAAGAAGGATAAAATCCCTCAAGGGGTCTGAGCATTCGAAGAAGCTTAGGAGAGGCTGCGTGGTATATGCACGAAGACTCTACAGGAGGTAGAGGTCAAACCTCCAAAGATTTAAGAAGAAAGATCAGGAAGGGCAGCGTTGTATACGCGCAGCAAGACTCAAGTTCGAGGAGCTCGCAGAGGGAATAGGAAAAGGTCGAGGCCTTTGGAAAATTCGAATTTCTTCCAAGTCTGGGAAGAAGGCGCGAAGGAGCTTAGGGAGGGGAAACAACAGCTATTGGATTGGCAGATAGAGAGATCTGGACCATCGAGGAGATGTACGTCCAGGAGGAGCCATAGCAGGAGGAGACCGACAACCGTCAGATCTCGCTCAGAAATCCTGACAGCTGCGAGATCGGGAGAAGTTGCGCACATTTTAGCCTCAGGAGGAGGAGTACACAGGGAAGACATATCTGGACCGTTAGATCTGGTGTAGGATCCTGTCAGCCATTAGATCTGCAGGAAGCTACATGAAGGTTAAGCCTTTGTGAGTAGCAGGAGGATTCATCGATATTTGGGGCATTGGGAAATCGACGTTCCCATAGACAAGAGATTGGGGAAATCCAGGTCAGAAACCCCGACGTGAATCTGAGCCGTCCGCTTACACGGGACAAGTGTCAGGAATCGGATGAGAGTCGGAGAACCGGGAAATCGAAGTTCCCAGGGTCGAAGGAAACGGGACAGTGAAGGTCTCGAAATCCTGAGAGTTGATCGGGATTGTCCATTTGGAAGGACACGTGGTAGTCATCTAGCGACATCGGAGGGAGTCCTGGAAGGAGGCTTCATCGGCATATTGGGAATCGGGATATTGGAGATCCCGAGCACAAAGGTTTTGTGCATCGCAGAATCGCAACACGCGATTTCTCGATAAGGTCTAGGAGCGTGGGGCCACACCGAGTGTCAGGATGACAGGTGGCAAAGAATCGGTGCTGTCGACACTTTGTCCATTGGGATATCGGAGATTCTGGGGACATGATGTTTAGGTATTTTGAATTCGCGATCCGCGAAACCCCGATCAGTGGGGGACAACTGTCAGCGTAGCAGCAGAGGAGGATAGAGCCGTAGGTAAGACGCGTGTCAAGCATCCGGGGGAAGTCGGGGATCGGTATATCACGGTTCCCGTATACATGCGCACATTGACATCAAAAGTGTCGAAACTCCGATAGGAGTAGCCTCGAAAGGAGGTAAGGCCATGGTCACGGAGGGTGGTCTCATGGTGAAAGATTAGCCAGGAGTGCTAGCACAAAGGAGCTGAGAGCTCATCGGTGATTCAGGGATCGGGAGTTCAAAGGGTCAGTGACTCTCAACAACGGAAACAGCAAAACCCCGATGGCCGATAAATAGTTTCCTGTGGGGAAATTTTTCACGGTTCAAGCAGAGGTTGTGAAGGAAGTCAGTAGGACCTGTGGATCGGGTAATTGAGCAGGGATTCCACTCAGGAATCTAAAGAGCCAATTCAGCTCAGAAGAAGGAAATTGAACGATCGTGTGTGAGCAGGCGGGGTTACTACTTTGTCTTTGCATCAAGTGGTATCAGAGCCCAGATTCTTGTCTGTATACTTCAGGCAAGAGGGAGCGAGGAGAAAAGAGAGCACTCTGATACACACATCAAGTGGTATCAGAGCTAATATMTTGTCTGTATATTTTAGACAGGAGGAGAAAGAAGAACTGAAGCACTCTGATACACATCAAATGTATCAGAGCGGGAATCTGTTTGTATATTGCAGACAGAGGAGCAGGAGGAAGACAGAGTTACTGAAGACTCTGTAATGATTGTTGGCAGATAAGCAGTAGTCAAGAAGACAGTCAGTAGGACCGTAAGGAGATGAGGCTGGAGACACTCTTAGTGTGGAGTAACAGTAGCAGATCTGCCACGAAGGTAGATAGAGGTAGCAGGATGGCTACTGAAGGCCGCAGGAAGAAAAGCAAGGCAGAAAATCTTGCAGAGATGGATAGAGAGCTCACTGATATACGAGCAGAGATAGAGAAGCTTGAACTATAGATGTGGCAAAATGAAGAATTGGTTTCGATATGTGAACTCGAGACTGGAGACAACCTCGATGATTTTGAATTTGAATTAGGATCGTCTGATGATATCAAAGACTGCCAGATGGGCAGAAAAGTAGAAATTCCAGATTTCCATGAGGGCAACGAGCTGAGATCACTGTGGGATATCACATATTGTCAGGAGGATGGTGAGGGAATTTTAGGTTGCCAGAAGGGAAATAGTGAGGGATCAGATGATGATCTCGAAGACTGCCAGGAGGGCAATAGAAGGTTTCCAATTTGCCAAGTGGGCGAGGAAATAGAAATGGGATCGACTGAAGATCTCGTGGACTGTCATGAGGATGGTCAAGAAATTTTACACTTCTAGCTGGGCAATGATCATAGATCGTTGCGACATCTAAAAATATGCCAGGAGGGCAGCAGAAGCATATTGAACTCCCAGGTGGGCAGAGATGAAAATTTGGGGCCATCTGAAGGTCTCATAAAGAGTCCAATTCAGCAAGGAGTGCTGATGAAGATGGGATCGGTTGATCTCATGGTCTTCCAGGGAAGCAACAGAAGCATCTCATATCACTAGGAGGGCAGAGACAAGCAGATGAGACCATCTGAGCGTCTCATGAACTCAGAAGCGAGTTGGATTCAGCCAGGGGAGCTGACAGAGCAGGAGAGCTCAGAATCGGATCAGCGTGTACAGCTGACCATAGAAGAAGATTAGAGGAGCCGAATGATGATTGGGGGAATTCCAATATTCCTGCCATCTTTCCAGGAGGAGGCAGAAAATTGGGTTGCAAATGGTGTAGTAGCAGAACAGTTAGTTGAGACTGTTAGGAAGGAATTGGAGCAGACATTGGAGACTAGCCAAGAGGACGAAGAGAAAGAGCGTTCTAAGGAACGACTCGCTGATTTCAGCCAAGGAACTGAAAGGGAAGATGTTGTAGCACTGAAGCTGACAGCAAAAGACGTAGGAGAAGAAGAGGAAAACGAGCATTCCGAGGAGTGGATCGATATTTTCAGCTGATAAGATGCAAACACTGCAGCACGAGAGCTTGCAGCAGCAGTTGAAGAGGACACATAAAACATATGTTTTGCTGATCTGTGGGATCACTTTGAAGCCCTGGAAGAAAGGGTGAGAGTGTAGGGAAGGCACCTCCAACAAGTGAGGTTGGAAACTGGTAAAGAAGAAGGCATGGGAGATCATAGCGATCTTCCCGATGGCCAAAAATTTTTGCTGTTGAGGAGACTGCAAGAACAGAGCCAGCCATGGCAGCAACTGGACGAGGTGATCATGGAGATCATGGAGTTGATGTTGAAGTCAGCAGATACTACCAGTAGAGAGCAGCTGAGTAGAAGGAAAGAAGCAGCAGCAACAACAGTGCAGCGGAAGCAGTAGCAGCAGCAGAACGGAGCAAATGAACAACTCCAAAGATTCATTTGGGATCCAGGAGGATTCCAACAGCTACAAGGGAAGCTCATGAGCAAGAGCTCATGATTTTTGCAGCTGTGGAGTATGATGCAGGAGCATCTCTCCATGCAACCAACCAGCCAACCAGCCATGTCAACGCGCACACATTCAAGGATGGAAAGGAGGCGCAGCCTCATTCAAATATTTGAAATGAATGTAATTAAATGAGCTAGGATGGTGAGCCAGGAAATCCGTGCCTTTGAGAAGGCGTTAGATAGGATCAGCTTTAATGCCAAGATCGGCTGAGATCTAGTTCTGGATAGCAGACTAGACAACCATCAAATGTAATTTAATAGAGTAGGTGAACCTGGAGGGAAGCGCTAAGAGCCCCCCAGGTAAAAGAGATATTCATATCTCATTTTGAGTTAGTATGCATGTAGGGAAGAAGAGAAGAGCCAGAGAGAGAGATCGAGAACACCTTGTAATTACAGGCATTTGCCATTAATATAACCAGAGCAGTTTCTCCTGCATATTCTGTGTATATGGATGTATGTGTGTGTTCCATGTATATTCTGTAAATGTATGTTGTGGTTGTATGTTTGTAGAGAGTTGTGTTTGATTTCGGGTTGAGGGTCTTTGAGGTTTCATGCCATGAGGACGTGACAGAGTGCAGAGGGCTCTGAATACCAGTGCATGAGTGCACTTCTGAACTCTGTAGAGTCAGACGAAGACGTGTTGTGGCACAAGACTGAAGTCAACAACTCAGGAAGAATGACCTGTGAGGTTACTGAACACCTCAGGAGGGAAGGTTGTGTAGCTGAAACACAGTTGCAAACAGAATCACTGAGGATTCTGTGAGAAGCTCTGCCAAGTGGGCATTGAGCATGTGTACAGTGGCGTACAGAGAGAAAGAACTCTGCTGTGAGTTCTTAAGGGAATACCATAATCACTGAAGATTCTGAGAAGCTCTGCCAGGTGGGCATTGAGCCTGTGCAAGGAGTGCACAGAGGAAGGAACTCCATTGTGAGTTCAGACAGAAGGAACCATAATCACTGAGGATTCTGTAGAACTCTGCCAGGTGGGCATCGAGCAAAGTGCATAGGTGCACAAGGACCCAGAGCTGCTGAACATTCTGAGGGAGAAGAGACTCCGCCATAAGGGCGTCGAGAAAGTGTGTAGATGGAACAGGAGGAGAGAACTCTTCGAGTTCTGAAAGTTAGAGGAAAGGTCCATTGAGGGAACTTTCACTGGGTTACTGAATACCCAGAAGCACTCAGCCAGAGGTTGCTGGAGTGAAGGATAGCCAGGAGGGCATCCATTTCATTCTCCATCTAAAAGAGAAGAAGGATAAAATTCCTCAAGGGGGTCTGAGCATTCGAAGAAGCTCAGGAGAGGCAGCATGGTATATGCGTGAAGACTCTACAGGAGGTAGAGGTCAAACCTCCAAAGATTTAAGAAGAAATATCATGAAGGGAAACGTTGTATACGCGCAGCGAGACTCAAGTTCGAGGAGCTCGTAGAGGGAACAGGAAAAGGTTGAGGCCTTTGGAAAATTTGAATTTCTTCCAAGTCTAGGAAGAATGCGCGAAGGAGCTTAGGGAGGGGCAACAACAGCCGTTGGATTGGCAGATAGAGAGATCTGGACTGTCGAGGAGATTTACATCCAGGAGGAGCCATAGTAGGAGGAGACCGACAACCGTCATATCTCGCTCAGAAATCCCGACATCCGCTAGATCGGGAGAAGTTGCGCACAATTTAGCCTGAGGAGGAGGAGTACACAGGGAAGACAGATCTGGACCGTTAGATTTGGTGCAGGATCCCGTTAACCATCGAATCTGCAGGAAGCTGCATGAAGGTTAAGCCTTCATGAGTAGTAGGAGGATTCATCGGCATTTGGCGCATCGGGAAATCGACGTTCCCGTAGACAAGAGATCGGGGAAATCCAGGTCAGAAACCCTGACATGAATCTGAGCCATCTGCTTACACGGGACAAGTGTCAGGAATCGGACGAGAGTCGGAGAATCGGGAAATCGGAGTTCCCAGGGTCAAAGGAAACGGGACATCGAAGGTCTCCAAATCCCGAGAGTTGATCGGGACCGTCCATTTGGAAGGACATGTGGCAGTCATCTAGCGACATCGGAGGGAGTCCCGGCAGGAGGCTTCATCGGCATATCAGGAATCGGGATATTAGAGATCCCGAGCACAAAGGTTTTGTGCATCGCAAAATCGTGACACGCGATTTCCCGATAAGGTCTAGGAGCGTGGGGCCACACCGAGTGTCAGGAGGACAGGTGGAAAAGAATCGGCATTGTCGGCACTTTGTCCATCAGGATATCGGAGATTTCGGGGACATGATGTTTAGGCATTTTGAATTCGAGATCCGCGAAACCCCGATCAGTGGGGGACAACTGTCAGCGTAGCAACAGAGGAGGATAGAGCCGTAGGGAAGATGCATGTTAAGCATCCGGGGGAAGTCGGGGATCGGTATATCGCGGTTCCCGTATACATGCACACATTGACATCGAAAGTGCCAAAACTCCGATAGGAGTAGCCTCGAAAGGAGGTAAGGCCACGGTCACGGAGGGTGGTCGCATGGTGAAAGCTTAGCCAGGAGTGCTAGCACAAAGGAGCTGAGAGCTCATCGGTGATTCGTGGATTGGGAGTTCAAAGGGTTAGTGACTCTCGACAACCGAAACAATGAAACCCCGATGCCCGATAAACAGTTTCCTATGGGGAAATTGTTCACGGTTCATGCAGAGGCCATGAGGGAAGTCAGTAGGACCTGTGGATCAGGTAATTGAGCAGGGATTCCACTCAGGAATCTAAAGAGCCAATTCGGCTCAGAAGAAGGAAATTGAACGATCCTGTGTGAGCAAGCGGGGTTACTACTTTGTCTTTGCATCATATATGCTTGCATTTCCTACATCAATGTCAATTCATAATGTGTTCCATGTATCATTTCTCAAAAAGTATATACATGATGCTAATCATGTTATTGATTGGAATTTGATTCAGGTGGAGAAAGAGGACACTTTTCAAGTGCATCTGATGTGCATATTGTATTGAAAGATCAAGCAGCTCTAGAATTGAGCCATAGAGATAGTAAAACTCCAATGGACCTAGTACGCAGTCTCGAGGATGCAACTTGGGATCACGACGATGTTATGCGGGCAGAATATCCACATCCTTTTGAGGATTTTTGAACTTTTGGGTGGTACATGTGTATATATATTGTACCGAGGAAAGTGAAAAATTAAGGGGAGGGTAATGTAATACCCCAAGAATGAGCCCCAGTTGTAACTATAATTATGTTTTATAGGTTGGTGAGTCCAAAAGGTTTATGTGATTATTAGGCCATAGAGCCTAGATGATAAAGGCTAGTGAGCCTATTTTTGTATAAGTAAAAACTCATATCATTAATAAAATACATTGATGCGTGTAGACAAACCACGATAAAAGAGTATGGGTGAGTAAACTTCACTAGGAAGGGAAAAGGGGGTGGATGAGAGCCTAGAAAGGGGGATAATCTAGAGGGATTATCTCAAAAGGAAAATTATAATATCATTCCTAAAGACTAAGGTGAGGATAATTATTTTATCCTAAGTTCTAAGGATGGGGAAAAGTGGGCCAAAGTGGCTCTAAACCTAACAAGTGTTCAATTTGGGACATGCATACAAAGAGCTTGGGATTAGTGCATTTGGATACATTCTGCCATTGTATTCAGCCATGGGATTCAAACATTCTCTCCATAATTCAAACCTATCCATGCTACATGCATTCCTTAAAAAGAAACTCGTACTTCCTATTATGAACAATGCCCTATACCATCCTCAATGAGTACTATACCTTACCCAAGCTAGTACTGCACCTTATGTGAAGGTCGTTGCTACCATCACCTGTAATCTACCCTGAAATACATTGTTGCTATCACCTGTACCTATTTGACTTAAGAACTAGACTAAGGAGGTGGGTTGTCAGGCCCATGGATTGAAGAGGTGGGTTGTCAGGCCCATGGATTGAAGAGGTGGGTTGTCGCGCCTGTGAGAAACTCTCTCTAGGAAAGAGAATTTTTGGGAATTGATTTCCTGAGGGACCCAAAATGAAGCTATAGTTCTCTAAGAATTTCTATCTGGCCTATTGTTGAAGCCCTGGAAGGGAAGTGGGGTAGTCGAAGAACTGTTGAGAAGAGAAGGGGCACACTTCCTGGGGTGGGATGGGCACGTGGGGAATGAGATATTGTGAGCTGTTAGTTTGAGTAGGCACCTGGAGAATTTGTTCCTCTTGTTTGAGATACATCATCCTAGCTAGGAATTCATTTACCCAAGTTGATTTTATTCCCATCTCGAGGGTGACCCACTACTGAGAGTTATGAGAAGAGTGGTCTAAGGCTGGGAGGATCGTGGAAGGTATGAACGCTTTTGGTGGTATTTTATAAATTTTACGTATCAATTGTGTGTTATATTACTTTATATATTATTCTTTAAATGCTTAATTTCATGGATTTTTCCATGTGTATGTTTCAAGTGCATTGTTAGTGTTATTTTGCATGAATTTTGTATATTTGTAGAGTAATTGTGTTCTTTTAAATTTATGTATAGTTCAAAAATTTCTACGTGGCATAGCCCAAATTAAGTCTAGGGATGCTACAATCTAGTATCATAACTAATGGAAAAAATAAGTATCAGTGATGCGACCTAGCCTAGGCGGTGGTCGGCTTGGTGATGTTACACCATGCCATGAGTGTTGTCATCAATGCTGAAGGGGGGAATTGTTAGACAATGGATTTTCATTGATGACAAAAAAAACTGGTTTTCATTGATCTCAACATATGTGATGGGTGTATTTGGAGAAGTCTCCAAAGTGGCCCCCTTATGAGGTACATCCAAGCATGGTCCTCATAAGAATACACTTTCAAGAAGTATACAAGAAGCCTTAATTTGTTTGAGGAATAAGGACATGAAGGATAGTGTAAATGTAGGTAACACAGTCATAGATGGATAGTCCATGTCATGTCATTTTTGGTGATAGGTGGTACACCATGTGGTTCCTCATAGTTGAGGAGTTATGAGGTCATGAAGTTGGAAGCCCAAAAGATGGGTTATGAATCCCCTAGTTGGTTACAAGACAATTAATGAAAGGGTTAAGTGGTTGTAACAAGAAACCTCTAAAGTAAGGAAATAATTTACCTAGAAAAAAGTATAAATAACCATCATCGAGTCTTTCATAAGCACAATTCACATACATCTCTATTGATTATTTATCTTGTGAATAACTTTTGATCTATTGGTGAATCTAAGTTTGAGTCTAAGGTAGAAAGTCCAAGGGTGCGAAGAAAGGTCGAAGGTGAAAGTATCAGATTTGAAGCAATTGTGATTAACCCTAGTTTATGAGGTATCCACTAGTTGCAGGCCAGAAGGGTGCAGATGTACATGGGATGAGGTCAAGAAAAGCATGGATATCTGTGAGTAATATTGAAGGAAGTCACAGATCTCTGAAAATACT
>JZKD02S2193608.1:0-40602 GCA_000966675.3 Picea glauca
ATTTCTATAAAAGAAGGGGAAAAGAAGGAAGAGAGGATGAACAGTTAGCGTAACGTTACGCTGCCGAATTGTGGCTTGACAGATTGCTTGTGAGGAGTTGGGTTTATCTCAGCTGTGTTGGAGTGGTAGCTCAGTCGTGGAGGCGAGTTGAGAAGCTAGTCTTATCTCTGGTTCTTGTGTGGCCCCTTTGCGGCTCGGGGGGCTAAGGGGGAAGCAGAGTACCCCTAGCGTTTGGGTGGGAGGTACCGGTGAGTCCTCTACGATCGGCGAGCGAGAGGAGTATGGAGAGCGGGACGTGGCACGAGCGTGGGACGTCACCCGAGGCAAGCGAGAGGCAACGGTATGAAATTTTATTTCTGGTAGAGTAAACTATCTAGTCATTTTCTTATGAGGTTATGATGCATTATATTAAGATGTTGCTTCAGCTATGGTGGTTTATTTTGTATGCTACAGTGATTATTGTCCTGGAAACCTTTTGTGGGGTAGATGTTGGAATTTTCTATCTTGTATGCCGAATTTGTCTTTATTAGTTATCTTTGCTTTCTGGAAATAGCCGAGATGGATAGTGTTGGTATTCTGGCAATTGTCTGAAATTTTTATCGCTGCATTCTGGCCATGAGAAGAATGTATTAGTTGGGCGTTTTCTTTATGGTATGCATTGTAGATATTGGGTGTTGATCTGCGTTGAATGTGTTAATGACTGCGTTTTCACTTCTGGGAATTATTTATGGGGCGTTTTCCTTTACATACAGTAGCATGATTTTTTTGGGTGTTGTTATGTACAGTGGGTATTATATTGGGCGTTTGCACTGACTGTATTGGGCGTTTTACCATTGTTATGGGGTGCACTTATATACTGTATTTATTGGGCATTTTCCACTGGTATGGGGTCTGCGTTTTATGGTAATGCGTCTATGGTAATGAAAACTGAATGGCATCTGAAGGAAAATCTGAATTCTCGTTACATTTCAATTTGTTTATTGGGGGGGTCTGCGTGTTTTTGGTTATTGAAAATCAAATTTCATTCTGAATGAAATCTGAGTCCCTTACATCTTGTTTTATTTGTTATGGTCGGTGTTGTATTAATGCTTCCGTCTTCTGCATCTATGGGCGTTTCCCATTTGTAACTTGCCTTCTATTTTACCGCTGGACATTCATTCCATTCCTGGGCGTTTTACTCACTTTATGACTTGCCGGGTGTGTCATCACATTTTTCATGGCTGAGTACGTTTTTCCCCTGTTTTTGGTCGGCGTTTTTAATACTGTCTGCATGTTAATTATGGTCTGCATATGGTCCGCGCTTTAAATACTGTTTGCGTTTAAATATGGAATGCATGTGGACTGCGTTTTTAATACCTTCTGCGTGTTGAATATTGCCGTGTAAATGTGGGCGTGCTAAATGTGGGCGTGTTCAATGTTGGCGTGTAAATATTGTTGTGTAACTGGTGATTTTCGTTTAATATTGGTCTGATTTCATTGTTGTAATGTTATCGCAGCTTGAGGCAGTGAAGGGTTAGCGTTAGAATTTGGGAGTTATCTTATTGGCATTGTATAGCCACATGATTTAAGTATTAGATAACAGAGAATGAGTTTAAATGTCATCTTATTTGCATTGTATGGCCACACGATTTAAGTTGTTGTTATCTTTAATTATGGATATTTGTAACATTGTTAGTTGTCATTTCCAATATTGCCTTTTTTTTTACTTATTTGCATTTTAAATTTTATTTTATAGATGCCACTTTAATTTGTGATGTACATTGTTAATTTCAATGTGATGTTACCTTTACTTATGATGTTATTTTGAATTAGAGATTATATTATTATATATGGCCACTCCTAAACATGATATTATTGAATTTCAGTTATGATGATTACTTATAAATAGGATGGTAATTCTAAGTGTGATGTTATATTGTTAAATTTCAAATACGATGTTGCTTATACATTCAATAGGAATTGCTTATATCTTCAATTTAAGAAGGAATGACTCATGTATTCATTTAAGAAGGAACACCTTGATGCTAGCTAGTGGTTGTACTTTATGGGGGTAAAGCAATTTTAAAATATTATTCCATTTAGGTAAGGGCAATTTATGTTGTTGTAAATTAAGGTGCGATTTTAGTGTTAGGTATTTTATGAAAAATAATGGCATTATGGACTTATCTTAATACAATCAAATCCTTGGTTATTAATGAGTTTAGATGTAGGGTCCTTGAACAAAGTACCTTGAACTGCTAAACTTAGGATTGGGGATTCTGCACTTACTTGAATTTACATTCTTTTACGATTCGCTGGGTACCTCATCTACTCTTGGAGTTCAAGGGAGTTTTGGGCCAGTTTTACGTGCCTTGAGTTGTAGGAACTACCTTGTCTTAACATTGTTGGTCATTGTCGGAGTCCTTCGGACATGCGCGTCCATAGAGTTAGTGGTTGTCTTGAGTGGTTGTTGTACTTGGATGAGATCGTCCTTTTGCCCAGTCTTCTTGTGTCGGGCGGGATACAGTCACCCCCCTGGTTGCCTTAGGAGACCTGTCTGTGTGGGTGATTTTTTTGTGTAAGGAATCCAATGTCGTATCAAGAGTCTCGGGCCCTTTAAAGGTAGGGTTTCCACTCTTGCGACACACCTGACAGAGATTACTAGTTTCTACCTGAGCAGTCGGCCAGGAGCCTGTATAATCTTCTTTCGAGAACACATAAAACTAAATTCCCTGGTTTCTTGTACATAAATAGTAAACTCTACTGTTGGATTCTTTCATCTGGGACTGTACTGTACATTAACACCTGGTGTCGTTTTCTGCTTACAGTTGCTAGTTGTATGCCTTATGTCCAGGGGCGTTTATTGCTTGTGGTCACTGTGATATGTCGGGATTGTCTTGTTGCGTTCGTCTTGCCTGCGTCTTGTTCTAGGTCAGGTTATTAGTTTCTGCCTGAGCAGTCGGCCAGGAGCCTGTCGAATCTTCTTTCGAGAAGACATAAGACTAAACGCCCTACTTTCCTGTGCAGAAATAGTAACCCTAACACCATGGACTCTTCCCTCTGTGTTCTTACTGTGCACCCCCAGTATGTCTTAATGTTTGTGTTGTGCGCCTTGTGCCTATGGTCGTATATTGGCAGTTACGCGTGGTGTGCTTTCAGTCTTCTTGTGTTGAACGTCGTGGTTGCATCTTGTTGGTTGTCGAGTGGCATCGTACAGTTAAGTGTGTTTTTACTTCTACACGCGTGCACACACCTTACACACAAAAAAAAAAAATTGCACCTGCTACTAGAATGGTTGTCGTAACGAGGAGGCCGTTACATTAGGTGATTCATACTTGTAATATTCTTAAGGTAGTAAATTATTTCTGAATACTATTCATGATGATCCGATTCTTCTAATATGACTGAGATCAAAGGGGATGATCCTTCTTCCATTCCAAGGGAAAATTCGTTTCCTTGTCTCATCATCTGGGCTAATCCTTGGCCCTTTATCAACTTTGTGGGTTTAAATTCCAAATCATATTCTTGAATATTATACACTCACTTTCTTATAGTTCCCAAACAATATTTTGAGCCAAAATATGTTTTACTATGGAGTGGGGAATATAGGCAATTATGTTTGAGTAACCCACATAGGTCCTAAAATGATTTTGTGACCAAAAAAGAGAATAGGCTTTCTTCTCCATAGTGGAATACTTAAATTCAACATATCTGAGATATTTACTCATAAAAGCTATAGGTTGCTCTAAACCATGATAATTGTATGCAACAACACACATACGATGGTATCCTTAGAGGCAAAAGATAAAACTTGGAAATCCTTAACAAATATAGACTTAATAACACATGGGATTTCATAATGGCCTCCTTGATAGATAAAAAATATGGTTTTCTATGTTCATCCCATTTGAAATTGACATCCTTCTTAAACAACTTGGTTAAGGATTTAGCTATTTCAACAAAATTTGGGATAAATATTCATACAAAATTGATCTTGTCGAAAAACGATTGCAAATATTTCTTCCTTTTGGGTAATGAGTTTTCTTTGATACCTTTTATCCTTTTAGGGTCAGCCTTTGCACCATCCTTTGAAAAAATGTGACCAAAAGGATATTTCCTTCAAGAAACTGAAATATCAACTTCTTTGGGTTCATTGATATTCCATATTTGCAACACATCTCAAATATCTATCTAAGCTATCGAACATGAGAGTGTATTTACTTTGAAAACATGGTGAGATAATATTTATAAATCTTGATTATTTTTCCCCTAAGATATTTGAATCCATAATCCATGGCTCTCTGAAATGTGGCACCTACATTGAGTAATCCAAAAGACATCCCTAAATACTCAAAAGTGCCCCTAGGTCTAGTAAAAACAATCTTATGTCTATCGTCTTCATTCAACCACACTTGGTTATAACATACAAATATATCTAATAAAGATAATATTGTTGACCCTATAATTATTCACAACAAATGTTCCATGTTAGGAAATGGATAATTATCCTTCTCTAACAACACATTTAGATTTATGAAATCAACACATAGTTTTATCTCACTTGTATTATTTCTTACCACCACAAGGTTGGAGACCCAAGTTGAATGCCTTGTAGGAGCAATTATCTTTTTTTTTTGTAGGTAAGAGATTTTATATATAAAGATTCTTAAAAATCCAGACCAGAGTTACAAAATCTTGAAAACAATCGTGTTGTAGTTATCGAACTACCCCAAGAAAGGGGAAACCAGTTCAGCCAGCCACCTAAGTCTAGCAATTTACAATCTAACAGTCTTAGTTAAACAGAGCTAATCTAACTAGGCTACAGCTAAGAAGATAAACTAGTGAAAAGATCAAATCCCCAGAGGGGTCAGACACTTGGCAAATAACCTGGCCAGGTGGCTTGGTATGTCGCGTCCCAAGGTTCCTCTTCGACGGACATCCCTTTCCCTTCCATTTTCATGTCAGCATCCAAGTTGCCCCCTTCCAGGTTGGCAGCTGGCAGGGTGAATCCAGATGGATTGTGTGCATGGATGCCCATAGCTGTTGCAGCCTCCGTGTCCCCATGCGTGGCCTGCACCAAGTTGCCACCTTCTGGCTGTTGCACCTGTTGATTCCTATCAACAGGCTTTACATGGGGAATCTCTATTGCTACAACGGCTTCTAGAGTGGAGTGGAAATCCCCCTAGAAGGTGGAAAGTATCTGAAGGAGAGCCGAGGTTTTCCCATACAATAGCTGCAGTCAGAAATGAAGGTCCTCCAATCCTTGCCGGAGATAAAAAACAAGCCCATAGAGGATGGCCAGGCTGTCCTGTAGTTGCGAATTGGGGATGGAGTCGGTGGAAGTGTGCGGTTTGTGTTGGGAATTCCAAAGAAAGGGTGGTGCCTCCAAGGGTGGGTAGGAGGGGCAGGATATCGGTGCAACAGAAGGCCCGCTAGCTAGGGAATTCGAAGGAACTACGGTAAATCATGAGAGAGATCTTAGCGAGCTATCGGTGATGGCTAGACCTTCAAACCGGGAGGTAGGTGGGGTGGAGGAGGCGAGAGGTTCCATCTCGAGCTGTGAGGAGTGCGTAGAGGGTGAGCCAGGGGGAGAAATAGAGACTCGAGGCCGAGGAGGATGCCATGGAGATCCTCTCCTTGGCCTCCCTCTTTTCCATGGAATTCTACGCTCGCAGGGAAGGAAAAACTGAGAGGAGAGTCCCAAATGGATGTGGAGAGCCTGGAGAAGTCCGAAGGCGGTGAGCACCATGAAGGATGGAAACCAGAGTAAGCCAGGTCTGGGCGGATGAGGGATAAGAGGGTCGGGATGCATGCGGGGGTTAATGTCGCCTGCAAACAGAGAATCCATGGAGGAGACAACAATGGGATTCGGGCATACCAGCGTTAATGGTGCAGCGGACGTTGTGAAGGTGATTAAATGCATGGATTAGGCGGTGGGTCTTGGCACGAGCCCGACACATGGTCCCCTGTCGCGTTGTCCTGTACTCTCCTCCTCATTCCACCATGTGGTCCGCACTAAAACCCCATCCGGGGGCATAGGATCATTTATCTTAGCTTCAAACAATTTTTGTAATTCCTTTTGAATGAGGGGAGCCAACTTTGGGTTGATTTGTCTCAACTTTTGTTAATTTTTTTTGGATCCTTCGTTTAATGGTATCATATGATGGATGTTGTATCCCTTATAATGTTTGAAGTCATAATAATACCAAGTGAAGACATATCTACATTCTCTAATCAAATTCTCAATTTCCCTCCTTTCTTCGCTTGAAGTTCCTTTACCAATTTTTACGATCTTAGGACTTTCTGGGAAACCTATATTAACTTCCACATACTCATCCGATTTAACCATCTATTACTTTTCCTTGTGCATTCCGTGTGTGTAAAATGATCTATCCAAAGGTATGATACCAACAAGAACCTTATTATACTTCAACTGCTCTGATATTTCATTCCTTCTTCTCTCCAATCAATCTTGTTTTCAAAAAATATTGTAGTTTCTTCATAAATATTATGAATTGAGAATCATTATCAACAACCTACCAGTGCTCATTATTGTTGAGAACAGAAGGTATAAATATTATCTCTAACTTCCCACCTTCCAATAAATCTTTACACGGTTGAAGAGT
Source organism: Picea glauca (assembly GCA_000966675.3). Classification (NCBI taxonomy): domain Eukaryota; kingdom Viridiplantae; phylum Streptophyta; class Pinopsida; order Pinales; family Pinaceae; genus Picea; species Picea glauca. Next base: position 6,606 of record JZKD02S2193608.1, read on the forward strand.
TGAAATGAATTCAACCAAAACATCATCTTTGTCATTAAACATTCTAGGTTCAGCTTCTAAGGAAAACACATCAAACCATTCCATGGTATCCTGCACAACATTTATATATCTTTTCAATCTATAATTCTTGCATGCAAATTGATTTGTAACTTGTAGGATCACTATATTAGAGTCACTCTGTATCTTCTTAATATTAATTCCCATATCCTTAGACATATTCAATCCAAGCAAAAGTTCTTCATTTTCAATTATTTTGCTTGTTTCTTCAAATTCTAAGTGAAAGGCATAGCATAAGGTGTCACCTTGAGGGAATGTAAAAACAATTCCTACGTCGGACCTTGTTCTAGACTTCAGTTCTTCTATGGACTTGTCCTTAACTTGTTCCATATTTTCTTGGGACAAGTGGAACCTTTTTCTTCCATCAGACACATTATTACAAGAATCCATATATCCATGATCACTTTGATAACTCTCCTTCATTAATTCAATATATCTGACACAAGTCTTTTCATCATGGAAACTATCACAAGATTGAAAATAGCAAAGAACATCATGGTCAAGAATATTAGTTGTCTCCAAAGATGAAGGAGGTCTTTCATTTGGAGGAGGTCTTCAATACCCATTTCTAGGAGGAAACTTGCTTTGTTGTTGATTTCTATCAAGATGAACGAGTTTGTTTTGCAATGCATTCATTGTTTGCATGAAATTCATCTCTAACCTTTTCATTTCCTCCAAGATGGCAGTAAAAGGATAATGAGTTGGATCAAAAATATGAAAATCATTGGGTTTAGGATTGGATCTAGCTCTAGGAAGGATTAATATATCCATCTTTCCTGATAGGGTCCAATTGTCATCCAAAAAATTAGCCTTCTTATTAGCTTCCATCAAATCATTAGGTTTGGATTCATTTATAAATAGACTAAATTGGAATTGGAAATAATTTAGGTAATACAATCTCGAGGTTTTCTCATGGACATGATATGTTGATATGAACTTACAATCTACAATACGAGAATTTGAAATACATGTTCTAATAGTTTATGATTTTCCGTATTTCCTCATCACCCACTACTAAGTTGATATCCTATTGAAATCCCTCATAAATATCCATATCCATACATATATTTATCTTTGAAATATTGATATGAAAATCCTTATATGTCAAATTAGTTCTTAAGCTTACATTAACATCCAACTTGATTTGAAAATTATGATCGTCTTGACTATTTACAAATAAACATGTGAAAACACTTATTTATCCATAAAATTCATTAACTGATAATAAATTGTGGAAATAAAAATGAAAACATGGAGAGAAATATTAACAACAAATACCAAGTCACATTACACAAGTTGATAATGAAGTTCACCCATCTTGGGATATTTTTTTGGGTCCGCTTCCAAATGAGAGATCACTCTATTAATGCTCGAATATGCTTCTTTTACAATGACCTTCTGATCTATTCCTCAAACAAAAAATTCATCATAACCAAAACAAATATGTTCTAAGTTATTGGCACAAAATCCCATGTCTTACAATGGAGAAATGGCTTGTTTTATATCGAGGAATTCAGTGCTTCAAAACCCACCAAACCCCCTATATGGTTGGATGGGAATTAATCCAAATTTTAATTACAATATCGTTGGTTTTTCTAAAAAATGGGCACATGTGGCACAATGGTTAGAGTATTATGTTAATTCATTGGTGGGTATCTAGGGTGGAGGTTGTGGGTTCAAGCCCCACGACCTCCCCTTTTTGCAGATTGTTATAAAAATACAAATTTAAATAATGTATTCTTGCAATCCATTATAAAAACTACCACGTGGCCTAGTGGTAAGGCATTTTATGATCAAGATGGAGGTTATGGGTTGGATTCCCTTTCAAGCCAACAAAATTTTGATACACTTTAGAACAACTAGGTCAATAGGAGAGTGCCACATCGCACTCTCTGATTGGTCCATGCCACCTTGACCATACACCTGTAAGTTTCCTTTTTAGTATGCCATGTCACCTAGACCGTACATATGTTAGCTACCAGTGATTGATCTAGTCACCTGCCATGTCAACATCTACTGTACATGCCACCTATCACTTGACGTACTACCTTGTGTCATTATTCTATACTGCCAAGTTTCATCCTTTTAGTGATGCCACATGGAATCCATACATTGTTCGTACAATCCATGAGTCATCATTCCATGTTTCACCCTTTGGTGATTCCAAATGTCCATATGTGATGTTTCCACATCATCTAACCATACCATCCATACCACCACGTGGTGGCCCGTCCTTTGCTATTTTTCCCTATTTTTTCTAATTTACTTGAAAAGGTCATAACTTCCTCATACAATGTCTATTTGAGGCTATTCTAATTGAGTTTGAAATATCTCATCGATCTCTACGCAATGAAGTCATTATAATAAGCATTTGATACTATCAATTTTTGAGCGTTCCAGATCCTCCTGGATCACACCTCCCCACTAAAGAACTTTTGGACCTCCAAAAGTATGGATTACTCAAAAATTAAGTCGGAGTACTTTCGCCTCACTTGTTTAGTATAATCATCCATATAGCTTGGATTATGAGCACCTAGCTCATCACAAAAATAATGAAAACTAAAAAAACATTGTTGATTAAGTTAATGATTCCCTCCAATTCATAAACTATTCCATCCATTGTTGCAACTACTAACCATACTCCAATGACTAGCAGGAACATGATCAACCAAAGGACCTGCTTTACTTTCAACTATAGGTTCTAATATGGATCTTGGATAGTAGCATTAAATATCATTTTCGCGTGCCCTGTAGTGAAAACATTCATATTAGTCTTCTTCTAATGAACTCTCATAATGAAATCAATCCCATGTTTGAAAATACGATACTTGTTCTATTCCCCGTAGAAAATCGTCTTCCTATCATACAAGTATGGACTTCCCAAAACCATCCTGCAAATGTCAATTGGAAGCACATCTAACTCTACTTCATCAATGAAACTGATTTTGATCGCAAACCATAACTTACATTGTGTAGCTACCTGTAATTGAGCATTATCACAAATCCAACCCAAAGGATACAACATCAAATGAGGCTAAGTTTCCAATCCCAAATTATTAACAACTTTCTTTGAAATATGATTTACTTGTGATCCACTATCAACGTGTGTATCAATCTTAGTATGCTTTGAGATAACTCATAAATGAAACAATTCATTTATTTTCCTTCCATCAGGGATTACTTTAGTATTTTAAGAAGAAGTATGTGAAATGAAAATAACAATAAATGGTTTACCTTTGATTCTTATAGTTGTAACCTTCGTTTCATCCTCAGAATCTGATCCAAGATCCTGAACTATGGTCGTGGTATTCTTTTTAACCTTCCTAGGATGAACTCACTTTGGCTTAATTTTTGGATGCAACTTCCAACAATGTTTCTCATCATGTACTTTTTTCTCGCAGTGAGAACATGTAGGATTATTGTACTCATTCTTTATCACTATAATTGTCTTTTTACTCTTCTCTTTTTCCTTCAACTACTTCTCAAATTCATGTGGCTTCTTATCCTTGAACACATACTTTCCCTTTCTAGCTTCAATATGAGTAGCTTGTACTGAAACTTTGTCAATATTAGTAGGATTAAACATCAATATAGTATGTCAAAGGTAGGAATGCAAACCACCAATATACTTTAGAAGAGTTTTAGCAGTATGTAATGGAATTCAAAAGACACCGCCTTCCTCTTAAATTCTTGTGTATAAACTTGAACATTTTTCCCTTTTGCTTGTCTCAAATGTTTCCAAGAAATAATTGATGTTTGCATATCAACTAATGGATACAATTTATTTCTTAATGCAACAGTGAATTCAATCCATGAAGAAATGATCTTACCGTGTTGAATATGATCATCTTGTGTTCGACTCTCCCACCATGTCAAAGTTGTGTCGCTCGGGAGAAGAGTAGCCAACTGTATCCTCGCGGTGTCGTTTATGATTTTTTGTACCCTGCAATATACTTTAATTTGTTCGAAACAATTATCCAACTTCTCTGCATTCAACTCTCCATCATAAATAGGAAAATCAAACTTTACATGTAGCTTTAACAAAGGCAAATATTGAGAATGAGAATGTTTCTTAGAATGATTTTTCCTCTTATGAAAAGAATGTTCACTTCATCGGAAGTTGCTGCTGATGATGATAATGATGAGGGTGAAAGGAATCTTTCAAGGTTCTTCACCTTCTCCTTCTCCTTTAACTGCTTTAGTTTTTAGTTCTCATTTTTTACAGTTAGTATGAGGGAGATGTGTAATTCCTTCAATAATTAACATGGACTTGAAACTTGACATTTAAAAAAATATTAATAACAAAAAAATATTTCAATGTCTCCCATAAATAAAATATTTCAATATTCATGTTAAACACAATAATCTTATATCAACTCTATAGAGAAAGAGATGGAGTAATTGAAAGTACAAAAATATATATAGAGAGAGAGAAAGAGATAAAGTATTTGAATTGTTTAAGTTTTTTCCAAATTTTCACATCCACATATGTTTGTTGAAAAAACACACATCCATTATTAACATGTGTGTACTTCTTCTTGTAAAAAAAATAAACGTTCTCTATCATATCAAATTTATTAGATCTAAATATGAGTCGTTTAGATAACATTTTCTAGCCACTATGTGTCTAGGATATTGTTAGAGTTATTCATCCTTGTGGTTGCAACAGACAATATCTTTATGATAAGCTAGTCTATCCTTCTAACTCAAATGTATGTAAATTTTATTTGGATCATGTTTTTAGCTTTAAAAAATGATGTTATGTCGTATGTTTCCTTCACCAATTCTCCTTCTCCATGATATTTTGTAATTTCTATTTCTATACATTTTTAATCACATTTGAAAAATATATAGAAACTTAGTTTCCATACAATCCTGGTTGAAAAAGTGTGTTTCCTTCACCAATTCTCCTTCTCTGTAATATTTTGTAATTGTTATACATGTGGTTTTAAATTTTGTAATTGTTATTTCTATACATTTTTAATCACATTTGAAAAAACTATAGAAACTTAGTTTCCATACAATCCTGGTTGAAAAAGTGTGTTTCCTTCACCAATTCTACTTCTCCATGATATTTTGTAATTGTTATACATGTGGTTTTAAATTTTGAAAAAAAATTATCCAACCACTATTATGAATAATGAAAGGAATATTCTTAGTATTACTCGAAGAAGTTTATTATGAAAGGAAATTGTTAGTATTACTCTAAGAAGTTTAGAAAGAATCGAGCCAAGATAATTGTGGTAGGAAAGGAGAAATTACAAGTTTAATTTTTGTGTGCATGGTAGATAAATTATAGGCTCAATACATTGTTGGAATTTGAAAACATGTAAGAGACGATGTCAATCCATATGGAAGTGGTTATAGAACAAAGAAATATGGGAAGATTGTACATAGAAATAGTAGGATTTATTGAATAAAAAGAAGATGTTTATAGAAACAAAGGAATGGATGTTGATTTAATGAAAACTAATGTAAATAAATCCATTCGAATATTAACAATACTGATGAATACTATAAATCCAAACTAGATATTATATCATATTGTTGAGACTAGTTGATATTGGGTTTGAGTTAGATGGCCAATGTCCGCATTGATGTTTGTTGGTTGTGGAGCCTTATTATCTTCTTGTTTCATAGGTATTTGTTTTCAACCATGTTTACACCCCATGAAGACTATACAGTCCGGAATACTGTACACCCCTCCACGTGGGGGGTTCATCTCCCCAGCTAGGGGATCTAGGGGCGAAGCCCCTGAAGGAAAAAATATCTTGTAAATGTAGATTGTAATTTCATAGTAAATATGGAACATTCATTATAAGGTCACATATCTAACGGTAGAAGTTATATTAGGGTTTTTTTCCCTAGAAGGAAACCCTCTTTTACGAGGGAATTGTATTGGGGCTATGTATCATTGCGAATATTGTGTTCTGAGAGAGGAGACAATGAGAGAAAGAAGAGGAAGTTACAACGGGTGTGTTGTAGGTTGTATCCCTTCATTTGTTGGATAATAAAATGAAGGACCTGGACATTTCTCTGGCGGATGTAGCCCACATTGGGTGAACCACGCATATATGTGTCTCTATTGTATTGTGTATCTTCTGTGTTTTATTTCCGCATTTGTTTTTATTTTATTGCTCTGCAATCCTATTTTTATAACAATGTTTATGCTTAATATTGAAGTCACTATAAGGATCATTTGAAAGGAAAATAGGTAAAAATTATTAATTGAAACAAAGGTTGTAAGGGTATCATTTTTTAGATTTTTGAATTGGTATTGTGTTTACGTGATGGAGTGAGTGCAAAAAATAAAAGTGTCAAAATGATTTTATTTCTATGATAAATTATCTCATTATTTCTAATGACACTAATTCTCTGATTTCCTAAGATAAGGGATTTTCAAAGGTAGCTAAGGTCCACCATATACTACAAGGAAAACAACTTGTAGCAGAGGTTTTTACAGAACTTCGTTGAAAAATTTATCCCTTATCTATTTATGGCGAAGTATTTTAGCATAGGTGGGAGGCCAAAGGTTTTTGAGGAGGTTTTTACACCAGGGCACCTCAATAATTACAATGAATCGACGTGCTCACAAAAATAATGCCTCAGTGCTTAAAAAATAAAGCGCATCGATCATTGCTATTAATATAATATGCTAAAATATTATTTTTTATTTTATAAAATAAATGCATCGCAGTGCATCAGAAAAACATAAGTGCATCGATGCATGTATAAAGAACACAATGGATCAAGTTAGAACAATTAATTATTCAATACAAAAATTAATTTAAAAAACCATAAACCTTCCATGGTGCTCTTAAAAACCCCTACAACATCGGTGCATCTGCGACAGTGGTGCAACAGATAAAAATTACGGTGCGCTTGATAGAGATATAGCCTCATTTGTTTTAATATATACCCAAAAATCCATATGGTGCGTTACTCATACTAGAACGCATCGGTGAGTGCCTATATGGCACACCGATTTAAGGTAAAATAAAACAAGCATGCCAATGCATCCCTATATGGCACATTGATTTAGGGTAAAATAAAACAAGCATGCTTATACATTTAGGTAAAAAGAATGCGCCAACGCATATTACTGTGGGCCGCATTGTGCAAGAGTAAAATTAAAAATCATTACCATTTACTAAATTTCATTATCACATTTCTTTCACATGTACTACCAACATCTGACAAAATAATTGGTGTTCACCTTCCTTCTATGACTTCCCCATTTTCAATGATCTACAATGTTGCTTCCTTAGTGCCCTTGTAGAATCCGTACATTTACCAATTTTGGAAAAACGTTGAAAATTTCTTTTTTCCTCTACAGAACAACCATGCCTCCCCGAGCAAGAAAAGACGAAGTGAATTATTTTTCACCTCATTATTTTAATTTTGGTCGGATTAAAATTTAAAATTAGCCTTAAATTTGACATTTTTTTCATTTAAAAAATAATCTTTGTTGTCTCTTCGTTCTATTCGGATTCCCTCAGACAGTGGTGTATCCTATGATTTTACAGGAAGAACCTCCCATGATGTTTCTTATGAATTACATGAAGCAATATAGCGGTGTATTTATAACTACAAAATGCACTGCGCACCAGGATGGGCTTGTGCATTACCAGTGCTTCAGTCTTATAAGAGGCATCGTCATGAAAAAAAACCCACTAGTGCATTTTGACAATGTAAATGCATCACACATATAATAATAAACATATCGGTGCACCTTAATAATGATTTTTAGTGCGTTTAATGAGTAATTTAACACCGACGCACTAAATAACATAGAGCACCGTATAGAATGCTTTCATTTTGATAAAGCACAACGATGACGGTATGTATCAAGTATTAAAGATGCAGTAGTGATGGTGCTTATCAAGTATTAAAGGCGCACCAATTACTTTATCAAATTTTTTTTTGCAAATAGAAATCTATTTCAATTTTTGATAAATAAAAAATGGTTATATGTGTGTGTGTATTTTATAATTTCAATTTGTTTTATCTATATATATGTTCCTAAAAGTAAGTGTATGTGAATTAGATATGACTATGACGAGCACAAGAGTAGGAGTAGTAGTAACAGGTCGACATGTACAACTTTGGACATGAGTTGGAGGCCAAAATAAAAACAATTTAATTGACAAACTAAAAATGCAAACCTCTGCAGTTAAATTTTGTGGAGGTTTTTCTTTAATGCAGAGGTAAAAATGAAGGTCACTCTTGAGTCGCTCTTATAATTTATTGCATAGACTAAATATTTTTCCACTCCTTCAATTCTCTATCTCACATCTCCTTCTTCGTGGAAAAATCGACTTTCTCCAAGAGATCGTCCTTGTCATTCCTGTAGCCATAATAACTGGCATAATTTTCTTGTAAATTATCTCATACTTAAACCTCCTCTAGTTATTTTTTGGGGGGGAATTATTGAATAGATATTTGACTCTAGGGAGGAGTTTCACAGCCCTAAAGTATCTATAACCAGGGTCCTTACCGGTGGCACCAAGCACATTAACTTTGTTCCCTTCGAAGTCCGTCATCTCAGCTCCTACTTTGGTATAATTAGGACTGCTAAGATCTATGATCTGAGCTTCCCAGTGCCCTATTTTCCTGGTCAACAAAAAAGGAACCATGTTGGATGTGATAATTATAATACTCTTTCAAAATTAAGAATGACCTAAGGTCCATATTGTATACTTAATATAATTTAAGAAGCACATTTGAAAAAAAATTGATGATCCATAAGATTCACCAACATACCTTGTTTTTTAATATTAAGCATTTCCTTGGCCTCGATGTGCTCCTCCATGATATCCTCACTTGGGTGTTTACCAAGAATCTCATGTTTTTAGAAGGGGCACATGGTAATCAAACTCTCACTCCCTTTTCTATTGGTTTCCAGTGTCCTTCTCTCCCATTTATTTCACTACATCCTCCTCTTCCTCAAACAATATTAACTTAATGACAATGCAATTCCTGCTCTTGGTTGTCAAATTGGCCTCCCTCTTGAGAGACTCGATCCTTTTCCACTCCCTCGGTGCTTTGGACCACATATCCTCCTCTATGACCTGCTCAACTTTCTCTAAGATACCATCCTTGTCATCCCTACATCCATAATAATTGTCTTCAATTCGATTGTAAATGTCATACATATACCCCCTCTTCTTTGCCTTAGGGAGCGGGGGGTTATTGAATAGATATTTGAAACCATGGAGGAATTTCATCGCCCCACTTGTACAATTGGTGTCCAAGAGCTGTTAAATTCCTCCCTGGCATCAAAGAGCTATTCAATAATCCCCCTAAGTCAAATAAGAGGAGGTATATGTAAGAGATTTACAAGCAAATTAACACCAGTTATTATGGCTATAGGGACGACGAGGATAATATCTGTTGGGTGTCATTTTTTGACATTTTTATCATCTCTTTCACCTTTAATTTAACTTCTTCACCTTTCACTTTTGTCCATTTTCACATCCCTTGATAGAATAATGTGCATGAAATAAGGTATAAGTTCTTATTTTAAATAAAATCTTAGTTTATATTATAAATAGTGATTAAAAGCTATTTTTTCAATTTACTACTTGAAAATTAGTTATTACAAGAATTAATGGTATTTCTATGTGATCACATGAATGGGTGGTTTGGGCACTTTCCCTCATTATTAAGAATAAATTCCACTTGGAGTTGTTTCGAAGAAGTCTCAAGATGAAGAATTACCTGTTTTCCATCATTTTAGTGTATGAATCCCAATGGTCAACACTCGGCCAACATCAACATAATTATAGTAAATTCAAACGTATAACATGAAAATTTGCAAACTGTTAAGCAACTATAGCATTCAATGCTAGCAATAAGGAAACAATTAGTCAACAAATAGGGGATTCAACTCAAAAGGATCGAAGAAGATAGTCTCCTTGCACTATAATGAATATCTGATCCACAAATTTTGAAGTTAGTCAGATGTAGGAAGACATTCAATTTTCAAAAGAATTGTATAAAGAAATAGGTAGGGGATTTGAATAGGTTAATAGAGAATTTTTCTATTACCACCCGAGACAAATTGTAATTTTTGAAAATTGTGCTTGAAGAGTAATTATTGAAGATTTGATAATTTTTGTGTAAGGATCTCTATGTTCTGAGCTTCTTTAAACAACACACCCCAGGAAGCCCCCCCTGGTATATGTTTTGTTTCCTGTAGTATTAAATTTATTTCCTTTCAGTAATAACAAAGATTACCGTATGTTCTTATTTCTTTTCTCAATTTCCTATGAAGGTGTGTTTATTATGTTTTCCTGTAATTTCCACGAGTATGTTTGAATTCTTGTAGATTCATAATTCTATCTTCATAGTCACGCGTGAATTTCCTTTTCTACAATACTATTACAAAACTTAATCTCTTTGGGTTTATTGTATGAGTTTTTTTAGATCTAGACATTCATTGTGTTCAACCTAAATTGAATAAGATTTTGTCTTCAGTGTCATACAAAAAAATCCATGAAACATTCCCCAAGGCAGTTAAATCTGTAATTTATAGGATAAATAGTTTTTGGTTGTTTCATTTTGATTCAGTTACTCCCAACTCATACATCATGATAATTTATTTGATCATAAGTTCAGTTAACTAAACAAAGTGAGTTATGCAAGACACACAATTATAAGAGTAGTGATAAATATGCAGTCTAAGTCTTTACCCTCTGACAATTAAACCTTAACTGATTGATTGAAGAATTTTCACCATCTATTTGTGAGTCTGGAAAGTTAAATATGAAGTTTTAGGAAAGGTTTAAAGTAAATTCTGATATATTGTGCTTGTTTCTCACAAGTTTACCTACCCATATTGATAATTGAATGTTGAGAAACCTAGACCACTAGGAAGCCCAATAGTATCTTAGATAAATTTGAATAGCCCATGGAGGAGGACATGTGGGCCAATGTGCTGAGGGAGTTTTTGAGGATCAAGTTTGTTAAGAGGGATGTTAGGTCGATGATCAAGAACAGGGAGGTTATTGTCGTTAAGTCAGTCTTGTTCGAGGAAGAGAAGGCTGTGGCAGAAGAAATGGGAGAGTAGGACAAGTGAAACCAACGGTAGAGAGAGCGAGAATTTTTTCCCATGTGCCCCTTTAGAAAGAGAAATAGATCAAGTGCATGGTTGTGGAGAAGAATAAAGATAATATTTTTAGTAAATACATGCTTAGTGAGGATATCCAGGAGGAGCAGGTCGAGGCCAAGGAAATGCTTATCATTCAATGATAAGTTATGTTGGTGAAGCTTGTGGATCATCAGTTGTTTTTTCAAATGTTCTTATTAACTTCTATTAAATATACAATATGGTCTTAGGTCATTCTTAAGGTTGACAAAGTATTATAATTAATACATCCACTAGGTTTATTTTCTTTTTGATCAAAGAAAAGGGGAATTAAGAAACTATGATCATAGAGCATGGTGGTCCTAATTATTCCAAAGTGGGGGCCAAGGTGAAAGACTTGGAAGGCAACGGATTTGATTTTCCTAGTTCCATTAGCAAGGACTTCGATTACACTAGAGACTTTGGAGTTGTGAGATTTCTTCCCAACATCAAAAAGAAAATTGATAAGCTCCCCAAAGAAAATAAGAGGAGGTATAGGTATGTGATTTACAAGAGAATTGATGCTAGTTATTATGGCTACATGAATGATGAGGATAATATCTTAGAGAAAGTTGAGTAACCTGAAAAGGAGGATATCCAAGATAGAGTGTTGAGGGAGTGACACAAGATCAAGTCTGTGTGCTAAATGATGAGAGGCATTGAAGAGTAACCTCCATTCATTCATCCACAAAGAAAAAACTCCACAAAAATTTCATTGCAGATGATTGCATTTGTACTTTGTCAATTAAATTATTTGTCTGTGAATTTTAACATAAAAACCACATCCCTGGGCTATAAATTGTATAAAGCATCGAAAAATTAATTTACAAAAGAAAAACAATATATGAATTTATCATCAATAAACGAAAATATAAAATGAAAAAATGAGCAAGAATTTCATTTTTTCTAAATGTATGAGTTTATAAATGAAAACCCTAATCATCATTTCATTTTGTTTTTCCAAAATTTAGAGGGGAGATTCCTGCAAGAGAGATTTACCAACAAAGAATTTGGAGTGGGTATATTTTTTTGAAATTGCAAATTTGTAAGGTATCATCATAGGTAACATACAAATTTGCAAAGGAGAAATTTCAAGTATGTGATTTCATTCTATTAATCATCTCAATATTTCCCCTATTTGATTCAAACAATTTTTAGTGAATTCTAAAAAAAGAGGGCTCCATATTTACATGAAGTGAATATGAGGTGTAATATCTTTCTCTAACTTTTGGATATCTTCTCATCTTGAGAGTGCATGAAAACTCAAAAATATGCAAAACCTCTAGTCCTGAACATTCTCAACCAATGGATGCCAAATATAGGGGAGGGTGAAGAAACATGTTCCTTATCTTCTTCCCTAAGAGAGAAATAAATGCATGTGTAAATGAAATATATTCAAGCGCATGCTAGTAGTACCACATCTTAGAGAAAAATATGTACATGTGAGAATCATCTTACTTTTTTTACAAAACAAAATGAAAATGTAGATATTAATAAAATGAAACACACAAAAAAGAAAGACTAAGAAACTTACTATTGTATAAGGATGCCCCATGGAATTATATATTACCTTCATACAACCTCTTCAAACTTTTCCCATTCAAGGGAAAAGGTAGTTAATTCTCATCATCTAGATGACTAAGATAGAAATAATTATTACATGTAAAATCTTCAATTTTGTAAGGACCCAACCAAAAAAATTTATACTTACCATTTTTACCTACCTTTTCATTTCTTTTGTTCCACATGAGAAGGAGATCACCTTTCTGGAAATCTCTTTGGGGATCCTTCTTGTCAATTTTTTTTTAATCTTTTCCTGACTCTTTTCTAGATGATCAAAGGAACGTCTTTGCTTATCATCAATCTTAATCAAGTGGTTGATATTGTTTTGCACAACTTCTTGATTAGAGGAGAACTACTACATTATCTTGTAAACTAGGATATTCAGGTGAACTGGAAACGTTACTTCCATCCCATAACCTAACTCAAATGGGATCTTTTTAGTAAATTATTTATTAGTTATTCTATCATCCCATAGAACATACTTTAACTTTATATCCCATCTTTTCTTGTTGTCCCCCATAATATTCTTGATAATGATCATTGAATTCTTATTACTTGACTCAACAAAACCATTTCCTTAAGAGTAATAGTTGGAGGAGTGGGACAAGACAATGCCATAGTCGAAACAAAAGGTTGAAAAATATAAATAAATGAAATCTTTGTCATTTTCGATGATGATGTTTGTTGGAACTCCAAAACAAATGATGACTTTTCTTCCAAAAAATCTATTGCAACTTTATTTATGGCCCACTTGGTTTGTATGGATTCAACCCACTTCATGAAGTAATTCATGGCCACGATAATCCATTTATAACCATTGTTCAAATTTTCCTTAAACTCTCCTATAAAATCAATGGCTCGTTGTTGGAAGGACACTTCCACTACAACTTGTTGCAAAGGGAGAGCATCTAGATTCTACTTTCATGTGAAGAGTTGACAAGGTTGAGAATATCTTACAAGCTTGTGGACATATGAAAATAATTTCGGCCAATAATAACCACCTATTATAATTTTATGAGTAGTGGTTCTTGCTGTGTGATTTCCACCACATATCCCCTTATGAAACTCATCCATAAACTTCTTAGATTCTTCAGGGTCTACAAATATGAGAATCGATCCATCTAGATTTCTCCATCCAAGGCTTTGGTTGATGAAATAAAAAATGGATGCCTTTAATATAAACACTCTTCCTTTATGATTTGTTATGTGATTCATACTTGTAATATTCTTAAGGTAGTAAATCATTTCTGAATACTAGTCACGATGATCCAATTCTTCTAATATGAGTGAGATCATAGGGGATGATCCTTCTTCCATTCCAAGGGAAAATTTGTTTCCTTTTGTCATCATCTAGGTTAATCCTTGTCCCTTGATCAACTTTGTGGGTTTAATTTCCAAATCATATTCTTGAATATTATACAACCACTTTCCTATAGTTTCCAAACAATACTTTGAGCCAAAATATGTTTTACTGTGGAGTGGGGAATGTAGGCAATTATTTTTGAGTAACCCACATAGGTCCTGAAATGATTTAGTGACTAAAAAAGAGAATACAATTTCTTCTCCATAGTGGAATACTTAAATTCAACATCTCTGAGATCTGTACTCATAAAGGCTATAGGTTTCTCTTCACCTTGATCATTTTTCTGTGACAACACACATACAATGGTATCCTTAGAGGAAAAAGAGAAAACTTGGAAATCCTTCAAAACTATTTTCTTACTAACATAGGGGATTTCATAATGGCCTCCTTGATAGATACAAAATATGGTTTTCCATGTTCATCCCATTTTAAATCAACATCCTTTTAAGCAACTTGGTTAAGGAATTAGCTATTTCAACAAAATTTGGGATAAATATTCATATAAAATTGATCTTGCCAAAAAACGATTGAAAATATTTCTTGCTTTGGGGTAAATGGTTTTCTTTGATACCTTTAATATTTTTAGGGTTGTAATTTACACCATCCTTTGAAAAAATGTGACCACAAGGATATTTCCTTCAAGAAACCCAAATATTGTCTTTGGGTTCTTGATTATTTTCCTCATAAGATCTTTGAATGCATAATCCATGTCTCTATGAAATCTGGCACCTACATTGAGTAATCCAAAAGGAATCCTTAAATACTCAAACGTGCCCCTAGGTCTAGTAAAAAAATTCTTATTTCTATCATCTTCATTCACCCACACTTGGTTATAACGTAAAAATCCATCTAATAAAGATAACATCGTTGATCCTATAATTATTCACAACAAATGCTCCATGTTAGGAAATGGATAATTATCCTTCTCTACTGACCCATTTAGATTTATGAAATGAACACATAGTCTTATGTCACTTGTATTCTTCCTTACAACTATAAGGTTCGAGACCCAATTTGAATGCCTTGCAGGAGAAATTATATTAGCTTCGAGAAACTTTTGTAATTCCTTTTGAATGAGGGGAGCCAACTTTGGGTTGACTTGTCTCAACTTTTGTCAATTCTTTTTGGATCCTTCGTTTAATGGTATCATATGATGGATTATGTATCCCATATAATATTTCAAGTCATCCTAAGACCAGGTGAAGACATCTCTACATACTCTAATCAAATTATCAATTTCCCTCCTTTATTTGCTCGAAGTTCCTTTACCAATTTTTACGATCTTAGGACTTTCTAGGGAACCAATATTAACTTCAATGTACTCATTCGATTTAACCATCTATTTCTTTTCCTTATCCATGTCATGTATGTAAAATTATCTATCCAAAGGTACGAGACCAACGATAACCTTATTATACTTCAACTTATTTGATATTTCATTCCAACTTCTTCTCTCTAATCAATCTCATTTTCAAAACAATATTGCAGGTTGTTCATAAATATTATGATTTGAGCATCGTTATAAAAAACCTACCAATGATAATTATTGTTGGGAACAAAAGGTATAAATATTATCTCTAACTTCCCACCTTCCAATAAATATTTACATGATTGAAAAGTTGAAACAAATTCAACCAAAACATCATATTTCTCATTAAACATTCTAGGTTCAACTTCTAAGGACAATGCATCAAACCATTCCATGGTATCCCACACAATGCTTCTATACCTTTTCAATCTATAATTCTTGCATGCAAATTGATTCTTAACTTGTAGGATAACTAGATTAGATCCACTCTCGATCTTCATAATATTAATTCCCTTATCCTTAGTCATATTAAATCTGTAACGTCCCACTCTTGCGCGCATTGAGCGAACTTATTATTTGAGGACACTTGCTTGCAAGTGATCTAGATTATTATACTATTGGCTATTTGATTATGATTATGAGATAGCATGGATATGCTGATATGTTATTTTGTTGTATTAACATAGACAAGTGTTATTGACTGGGCTCTCCTAAGTGTGTAGGACTTTGGACATTGAGGATACAGAGGCATTGATGAAACCCCTTGGACTCTGGATCGAGTCAGGGAGTGGAATATTGGGGTTTGAATGTTGTTGATATGACATATGTACATATGATTAGATGTTATGATGATTGATTATTATTGATGACATGACTCGTTGATGGATGCATGCTAATGATAGCTTTCTGACCAGACTCACATGTGGAGTAGAGGGGTCATGCACGAAAACCAGATACTTTGATGGAGAGGTGTCGCAACATCCCTGCCACAACCTACTAGCACTCACGTCATGGCTCGAACTATAGGCTAACAATTACCTAGTTCGAGAATACCCACGATGCCGTGAGGGAAGACTATGATAGTCGCTCACGATGATTATAAGGGGCACGCAATAAGGAATGGGCCTTACTCCTTAGAGGTCGTTAGTCTCCCACAAGATCACCTGGTGGAGTATTGACTCTAGGGGTTTGACATCTACCAAATTCAGTCAAGAAGCGAGTGGCACCCTTGGAGAACATGGTGCGTCTATAAGGGCACGTCGTGCAAGGAAAATGGAAAGAGGTGAGTGGCACCCTTGGAGCACGTAGTGCGTCTCGAAGGGCACGTGACACAAAGAAAACAAAAAGAGGCAAGTGGCACCCTTGGATCACGTAGTGCATCCTGAAGGGCACATCGCAATTTTAACTGGTAAGTGAATCAACCTAGTCAACCTTAAAATGAATGACATGATAAGTAAAGTTTAAAAACAAATTTTCCCTTAAAAATGTCGGCCATCCTAGTGAATTTAAAACCTAGGTATAAGTAGAACATGTGGTCAACAAAAATAAATAAAGAAACATGGAACAAGAAGGGGGGTAAGAAATTCCAACTTATTTATTAAAGTCAAAATTATTATGGTGGATTAAATTTAAAAAAAAAAAGGGTAATGGTTGTTTTTATCTACATTTTCTAATTTAATTTTTAGCTAAAAAGAAAGAGGGTAAATGGTTGTTTTTATATACACTTGCTAAATTAATTTTTATTTAAAAAGGAAAAAGGGTAAATGGGTGTTTTATCTACACTTGCTAAATTGATTTTTTTAGTTAAAAAGGAAAAAGGGGGAAACATAAAAGAAATAGGAAACTTAAAGAAAAAGGGAAACTTAAAGAAAAGGGGAAACGTAAAGAAGAAGTTGAATGTCTAACTTAGTAAGGAATCTTGCCTTTGGAACTTTCTAGTTATGATCTCAAGTAGGAATTAAGTAAGGCATAAGTCATTTAAGAAGTGTAAGGGAATTTTGGGACACCGAGGAGCGTTTTTAGGAATGCTCTTAGGTGGATGAGGGAAATAAGAATATTTAATTAATTAATAAAATTGATTTTCTGGTGCAACTAGGGGATCGGGCAACATGTGTACGGGCGAGGTTTTTCAAAATTAATTAAATAAAAAAGGAATTTAATGAGAATTTTGGAAATTAATTACTTGAAAATTCTATAAAAAGGATGGAGGAGGAGGAGTATGGATCTCATCTTTTTGCTTAATGTTACGCTGCTGAAATTTTATCTTAACTGAACTTTCTCTTGTGGGAGTTGGGATACCCAGCTCAGGTAACGAGTGGTATCTCGACCTTGCTAGGTGAGATGGTTGCTAGCATTCTCTGGTATGGTGAGTGTGGCCCCTTTTCATCTCGGGGGGCTCATGGGGAAGAAGAGTACCCCTAGCATTGGTTGGGAGGTACCGGTAAGGTCACATCGGTTGGCAAGAGGGAGATGGAATGAGCACACATGGGACAACAACCTCAGAGCATTCGCATTTGGCTAAGGTACGCCTGTTAAAGTTGTTACTTGCAATGAAATTTAATTTACACATGTTTATTTTTTTGTATTCGGTTGAAGATTTCATTTCCATGAGCTTTCTTGTACATGCATTATTGCGGTACTTATAATCCCMTTATAGTTTAATTTATTCAGTAAAGAACCTTGCTATCCAGTGTATCSTTTATTTATGAGTTACTATCTCTTTGCACATGGCCAGAATGAGCCCCARACTCAAAACCTTGCCTACGTTTTCTTTATTCCTTGATTGCACTTTTATTTCATTGTTTTCTTCTCCACGAAGAAGATTTGGATGCATATTGTGTTTTTATCTTCTTTCCCTTATCCTTTAGTTATTAGTCTGTGCTTGAGCAGTCAACCAGGATCCAAATCGATGGTCGTCACTCCTGTGTTTAAATACTTATAGATTCAAATGCCATGTTTTCCTGTGCATGGATAATAAGTGAACGAGAAATTTTCACCCAACTATCTATCCCTTACTTATCTGTATATTTTTCCTTTATGATACTATTAAATTCAACTATCTCGTTCATTCACTGCGTAAATAACATCCTTTATGTATATATCACTGCGTAAATAACTAATAAATTGAATGACACTATTAAATGTTATTATAGTGACAATAAATGTTATTTACGCAGTGATATATACAACGTGACATCATATCGTTATGGATCTTATTGATACTTACACAACGATATCATATTTAACTCTGTAATATCATATATTTAATAGACAACATGTGTCATGTGTTAATAGACAACAATATCATGTGTTTAATAAACCGATATATCATGTATTAGTAGATATCGATAATAATGATAGGGTTGGAAGATTTATCTTAGGCTTATGCAAGGAATTATATGTTAGTGAAAGGCAATTGTAGTGAGAATTTTGTTAATAAATATTAATTAATTAATAAATGACATGAAAATCAAGAGGGAGGATTTTAATTGATACATGATATTGTAGAATGGATTCTCAAGGGAATAATTCATATATGGCTAACCGCATCCTTAATTGATGTATTTTTTCATTAGAATTTGTTGCGCTAGGAATCTAATGTGATGTATGATTGTTTAGTCGTTAGACTTCCCTTGCACCTTATTGACTTGTTGCTTGGGTGCTTGGGTATAGTCTTCATGTGTTTCGACAATTAATTTGGTCTCCTAGTGAGTTGGATTTTTCTTGGGTTATTGGTCTAGATGTGTTATGTTTCACCTTGGTTACTGTCACGCATATCACCTTGTGACAACATGATTCCTAGTGAGGGGATCATTGTGTGCCCTTATGGATATATGTGAATGATAACTTGGTCGGAGTCTTGTGCTTCCCGATTTGGGAGTTTCTTCATTAGAATTGATGTTGGTACTTGGTTATGTAACGCCTCAATGCGTTTTTTTTTGCACACCGTAGTGGTTTCTAAGTTACTGGTCGTCGAATTCGTTGTGTCAGATTGTTGATGTTGTCCTTTAGCTTGTAGGCATTGTCTTTCTTATGTTGGGAGGGTAGTCATTTGTTTATCTGTCTATTGATTATCAAATGTTTCTTCTAGTTCCCTAATGTGCTAGTATGCAGGGTCATTTATGTCTGTTTCCGAATATGAAAGCGTTGTGTTCATCGTCAAGTTGTGTTGATTAACTATGGTCGTTGTTTCGTTCTTTCTTAAATAAAAAAACAAAATTTCCTTTTGTGTTGCGTCGCCTATAGTCGTAATGATGGGGTTGTGACAAAATCCAAGAAAAATTTCTTCATATTCAATGATGTTGTTCATTGCTTCAAACTCTAAGTGAAGGACATAACATAAGGTGTCACCTTGAGGGAATGTAAAAACAATTCCTACGCCGGCCCATGTTCTAGACTTCAATGATTCTATGATCTTGTCCTTAACTTGTTGAATATTTTGTTGGGACAAGTGGAACCCTTTTCTTCCATCAGACACATTATTACAAGAATCCATATATCCATCATCACTTTGAGAACTCTCCTTCATTAATTCAATATATCTGGCACAAGTCTTTTCATCATGGAAACTATCACAATATTGACAATAGTAAAGAACATCACGGTGAATAATATTAGTTGGATCCATAGTTTAAGGAGGTATTTCATTTGTAGGAGGGCCTCAATACCCATTTCTAGGAGGAAACTTGCTTTGTTGTTGATTTCTATCAAGATGAACGAGTTTTTTTTGCAATGCATTTGTTGTTTGCATGAAATTCATCTCTAACCTTTTCATTGCCTCCCAGATGGCATTAAAAGGATCAGGAGTGGGCTCAACAATATGAAAATCATTGGGTTTTGGATTGGATCTAGCTCTAGGTGGGATTAATATATCCATATTTCCTGATAGGGTCCAATTGTGATCCAAAATATTAGCCTTCTTATTAGCTTCCATCAAATCATTAGGTTTGGATTCATTTAGAAATAAACTGAATTGGCCTTGGAAATAATTCAGGTAATACAATCTTTAGGTTTTCTCATGGACATGATATTTTCATATGAGCTTACAATCTACAATACGAGAATTTGAAATAAG
This sequence comes from Picea glauca, assembly GCA_000966675.3. Taxonomy (NCBI): domain Eukaryota; kingdom Viridiplantae; phylum Streptophyta; class Pinopsida; order Pinales; family Pinaceae; genus Picea; species Picea glauca. Next base: position 27,100 of record JZKD02S2193608.1, read on the forward strand.
TATTCTAATAGTTTATGATTTTCCATATTTCCTCATCCCCCACTATTAAATTGATATCCTCTCGAAATCCCTCATAAATATCCATATCCATATATATCTTTATCTTTGTAACATTGATCTGAAAATACTTATATGTCAAATTAGTTCTTAAGATTACATTAACATCCAACCTAATTCGAAAATTATGATCGTCTTGACTATTTGCAAATAAACATGTGAAAACACTTATTTATCCATAAACTTCATTAATTGATAATAATGTGCGAAAATAAAAATGAAAACATGGAGAGAAATATTAACAACAAATATCAAGGCACATTACACAAGTTGATAATTAAGTTCACCCATCTTGGGCTATGTCTCTGGGTCCACTTCCAAATGAGATACCTCTCTATTAATGCTCAAATATGCTTCTTTTACTTCTGTTCTATTTCTCAAACACAAGTGTAATTATCGAAATCGACACTGCCTCAAAAAAAATGAAACTTTTGACTATAAACACCCTATACATCTCTCAAAGAATCCCAAAGCTCAAAATATCATGAGCGTAAACTATTGGCATGTAAATCAATGGAAACCCTTGACATAGAAAATTCATCATAACCAAAACGAATCCGTTCTGAGTTCTTGACACAAAATCATGTGTCTTACAATGGAGAAATGAATTGTTTTATATTAGGGAAGTCGGCGGTTCAAAACCCACCAAACCCCCTATATGCTTAAATTGGAATTAATCCAAACTTTAATTACAATATCATTGGTTGTTCTAAAAAAAGGTCGCACATGGTGCAATGGTTGGAGTATTATGTTAAGTCAATGGAAGGTATCTAGGGAGGAGGTCATGGGTTCAAGCCCTGTGACCTCCCCTTTTGGCGGATTATTATACAACTATAACTTTAAATAATATATTATTTCAATTCATTACAAAAACTACCATGTGGCCTAGTGGTAAGGCGTTTTCTTATCAAGCCAGAGGTTGTGGGTTTGATTTCCTTTCGAGCCAAAAAATGTTTGATACCCTTCAGACCAACTGAGCCAATCGGAGAGGGCCACATGGCACTTTGTGATTGGTCCATGTCACCTTTATCAGATACCTGTCAACTGCCCTGTAAGTACGAAATGTCACCTAGACCATACATCTGTTAGCTAAAATTTATCGGTCCAGTCACCTACCACGTCAACACATGTTGTACATGTGACCTGCCACTTGATGTAGTGCCATGTGTCATTATTTTGTACTCCCAAGTTTCATCCTTTTAGTTATGCCACATGACATCCGTACAATGTCCATACAGTCCACATGTCATCCTGCCATGTGTCACCCTCTAGTGATTCCACATGTCCATATATGATGATGCCACATCATCTGATCATACTATTTGTACTGCCACGTGGTGGCATGTCCTTTGCCATTTTGCCCTATTTTTTCTGAACTTCAAAAGGTCATAACTTTCTCATACGATGTTCGTTTGAGGCCATTATAATTGTGTTGGAAATATTTCGTCTATATCTAAGCAATGAATTCATTTTAATAAGCATTTGAGACTATCAAATTTTGAGTGTTCTAGATCCTCCTGGATCACACCTCCCCACTGAAGAACTTTTGGACCTCCAAAATTATGGATTACTCATAAATGAAGTGAGGGTATTTTCGCCTCATTTGTCCAGTATCATCCATCCATCTAGATAGGATTAAGATCACTTGAATAATCACAACAATAATGAAAACTAAAACAACATTGTTGATTAAGTTAACAATTCCCTCCAATTCACAAACTTTGCCATTCATTGTTGCAACTACTAACCATACTCCACTGACTAGCATAAAAATGAATGAAAAAATTGAATATATAGATGAGAAATAGAAAGAAACACCAACATATTTTTCCTTCTTAACAAGAACAACATTAACCAAAGGACATGTTTTACTTTCAACCGTAGGCTGTAAATATGGATCCTAGATACTAGAATTAACTAGGATTTTCACATTCCCTGTAGTGACAACATTTATATTAGTCTTCATCTGATGATATCTCATAATGAAATCCATCCCATATTTGAAAAGATGACACTTGTTCTGTTCCCTGTAAAAAATGTCGTTCTTGTCATACAAGTATGGACTTCCCAAAACCATCCCACAAATGTCAACTCGAACCACATCTAACTCTACCTCATCAATGAAAATAGATGTGATCGCAAGTTGTAACTTACATTGCGTAGTTACCTGTAATTGAGCATTATCACAAATCGATCCCAAAGGATACAGTCTTGGATGAGGCCTAGTTTCCAATCCCATATTCTTAACAACTTGCTCTGAAATAAGATTTACTTGTGATCCACTATCAACAATTGTATCAATCTTAGTATGCTTTGAGATAACTCATAAATGAAATGATTCATTTATTTTCCTTCCGTCAGGAATTACTTTAGTATTTGCAGAAGAAGTAGATGAAGTAAAAATAACAACAAAAGGTTTACCTTTGATGCCTATAGTTGTAACCTTCGTTTCATCCTCAGGATCTGATCCAAGATCCTGAGCTATGGTCATGGTCTTCTTTTTACCCTTCCTAGGATGAACCCACTTTGGCTTCAATTTTGGATGGAAATTCCAACAATGTTTCTCATCATGTCCTTTCTTCTCACAATGAGAACATGTAGGATTCTTCTCTTCATTCTTTAGTATTGTAGCTTTCTTCGTACTCTTCCCTTTTTCCTTCAACTACTTCTAGAATTCATGTGGCTTCTTATCCTTGAACACATAATTTCTCTTGCTAGCTTCAATATTAGTAACTTGTAATGACACTTCGTCAATATTAGTAGGATTAAACATCAATATAGTATGTCAAATATAGGAATGAAAACCACCAATATACTTTAGAAGAGTTCTAGGAGTATTTAATGGAATTCCTAAAGATAATTCCTTCCTCTTAAATTCTTGTGTATAAGCTTGAACAATTTTCCCTTTTGATTGTCTCAAATGTTTCCAAGCAATCATTGATGTTTGCATATAAGATAATGGATACAATTTCTTTCTTAATGCAACAGTGAATTCAATCTAGGAAGAAATGATTTTACTATGTTGAAAAAGATCATCTTGTGTCTGACTCTCCCACCATGTCAATGTTGTGCAGCTCAGGTGAAGAGTAGCCAACTGTATCCTTGCAGTGTCCTTTATGATTTTATGTACCCTAAAATATACTTCAATTTTTTTGACCCAATTTTCCAACTTCTCTGCATTCAACTCTCCATCATAAATAGGAAAATAAAACTTTACATGTAGCTTTAACAAAGGAAAATCTTGAGAATGAGAAGACTTCTTAGAATGTGTTTTCCGCTTATGAGAAGAATATTCACTTTCACCGTAAGAAGATTATGATGATGATGAGGATGAAAGGAGACTTTGGACGTTCTTCACCTTCTCCTTATCCTTCAACTGCTTCAGTTTTTACTAGTGTACTTTCTCCCTTGGCCTTCTTTATATCCTCGTACATTTCTTCCACCATGGCCTTCATTTCCATGAATGGATAAAAGGATGTCTCTTCAGTACCTAAAGGATTTGGATTAGAATAATGCCATTATTTTTTTGAATCCATTTCTTTTTTGAAATGCACGCCTCGAACCAATCTCAAGAATCTACTCTTCAAACGATCCTTCACCAAGCTTGACTTTGGACCTCGTAAGCATTTGCATGCAAATACATGTCAAACCATATCTAATACCAAATTTCCTTCCAGTGATACCAACCATCTCTAATACCAACTTGATCTGAAAATACTTAGATATGAAATTGGTTCTTGATCTTATTTTAACATCCAACCTAATTCAAAAATTATGATTGTCTTTGTTGGGTATGTGTTATATTCTTTGCATGTGTGTGTGTGTGGGTGCGTCAGATTTGACAACTACGTCTGAAGATCCCTATATTAGATATATTTGTGTTGTTTGTTTCGTGCACTTCCTAGAGGGGTCCCAGGGGGGGCCAAGTATGGCACCCCCTGGTTACGCGTAGCGTTCGGGGAAACGTCCCGATTTTTTTTTTTGGGGTGTTTTTTTCTATTTTTAGCGGTTTTCTAAATTAATCCCAGATTAAGGGATTAGGGTTTTGATATCTATGGAATACATAAAAAAATTGTATATATTGTATGGTGAATGGTGAAATTTGATATAATGAATATAAGAAATTTTTTCCTCGGTTGAGGTTTTCCAGTATAAATCTCTCTGTGTACTATGTGTATGAGCCATTCATTAAATTCTATTTTTCTTAAGAATATATATGCATTTATTTACTTCATATTTTTAAAACTTACATGTGGTATCAAATCTCATTTTTGGCTTCAGAGGGATGCCTGTGTTGCTGAGGGTTTGGCTCAGTCTTGATAGATCAAGTTTATCTTGGGTCTGTGATAAACNTGTTGCTAAGTTAACTTATATTAGATTTCTTTTATCTATTGTTGTTGCTTTTGATCTTGAAGTGGAATAGATGGATGTGAAGACAACATTCCTACATGGGGATCTAGAAGAAGAAATCTACATGAAGAAGCCAAAAGGCTTTGTAATGAAGGGGAAGAAAGGTTGGTCTGTAAGCTAAAGAAGTCACTATATGGTTTGAAGCAATAACATAGGATGTGGTACCAAAAGTTTGACACTTGCATCCTTGGATTGGGATTTGTGATAAGCAGGGTTGATCACTATGTATATTCCAAGATGGTTGGTAATCACTTCATTTATGTAGTGTTGTATGTTGATGACATGTTGTTGGTAGAAACTAACATGGATGTTATCAAGGAGGTGAAATCGCAGCTATCCTCCAAATTTGACATGAAGGATCTCGGTGCTGCTAACTTCATTCTAGGAATGGAAATTAAAAGAGATCATGCAAACAAGAAACTCTGGTTGAATAAGAGAAAATATGTTGAGACGATATTGCAGAGGTTTAATATTCATGGAAGTAAACCGATCAAGGTTCCTATTCCTATAGGTGTAAAGTTATTTGCAGATCAGTGTCCCAAGACACAGGAAGAAGAAGAGGACATGTCCCATGTTCCATATGCCAGTGCAGTTAGCAATCTGATGTATGCAATGGTCTGTAATAGACCGTACATTGCACATGCAGTGGGATTTTTGAGTAGGTATATGTAAAAACCAGGGGAGGAGCATTGGAAAATAGTAAAGAGGGTCTTCAGGTATTTGCGTGGCACTAACAATTATGGATTGTGCTACCAAGGAAGACCAGGATTGGACAGAGTGGTGGACATACATGGATTTGTTGATGTCGACTGGGCTGGATATCTGGATCACAAAATATCTACAAGTGGGTATGTGTTTAACCTATTTGGAGGAGAAATTAGTTGGATGAGCAAAAGACAGGCTATAGTGGAACTCTTAAATACATAAGATGAATACATGGCAGGCACTCATGCAAGCAAGGAAGAAGTATGGTTACAGAGATTGTGTTAAGGTATTGGGTTGGTACACCAAGCAATGAGATTAGATTGTGATAGTCAGAGTGCAATATTCCTAGCAAAGAACCCAGGTTATCATTCAAAGACAAATCATATTGATGTTAAGTATCACTTTGTGAGAGACATGGTGGAGGAAAAGAAGGTATTGCTGGAAAAGGTTGACACTTTGAAGAATGTTGCAAATTCATTGATAAAGTTCGTGAGCACAGAAAAGTTCTCCTGGTGTAGAGTAACAATGGGCATTGTTTCCCTGGATTGTTGACTATATAATCCTGTGGACCCCTTGATGCAAAGAAAACAACAAGTGGGAGAATGTTGGGTATGTGTTATATTCTTTGCATGTGTGTGTGTTGGTGCGTTAGATTCGACAACTGTGTCTGACGATCCCTCTAGTAGTGCTCTTTGTGTTGTGTGTGTCGGGCGCTTCCTAGGGGGGTCCCAGGGGGGGAAATTATGCCCCCCCCTAGTTACGTGCAGCGTTCGAGGCAACGCCTTGAATTTTTTTTTGGGGGTGGTTTTTGCTATTTTTAGCGGTTTTCTAAATTAATCCCGGATTAATGGATTATGGTTTTGGTATCTACAAAATACCTAAAAACATTGTATATATTGTATGGAGAATGGTGAAATTCGATATAATGAATATAAGAAAGGTTTTCCCCAGTTGAGGGTTTCCAGTATAAATCTCAGTGTACTATGTGTATGAGCCATTGATTAAATTTTGTTTTGCTTAAGAATCTATATGCATTTCTTTACTTCATAGTTTTAAAACTTAGAGTCTTCACTATTTGTAAATAAACATGTGAAAATGCTTATTTATCCATAAACTTCATTAACCGATAATAGCTTGCAGAAATACAAATGCAAACATGGAGAGAAATATTAACATAAAAGATCAAGACACATTACACAATTTGATAATGGAGTTCATCCATCTTGGGCTACGTCTCTGGGTTTTCTTCCAAATGAGATATCACTCTATTAATGCTTATTTTACAATGACCTTTTGATATGTTGCTCAAACACAAGTGTAACTAACAAAATTGGCACCGCCTTGGAAAACCAAATTTTTTGACTATAAACACTCTATACTTCTCTCAAAGAGTCCCGAATCTCAAAATCTCACGAGCATAAACTCTTGGCACACAAATTGATGAAAACTGTTGACACGAAAAATTCATCATAACCAAAATGAACCCGTTCTGAGTTCTTGGCACAAAATCCTGTGTCTTACAATGGAAAAATGGATTGGTTTATATAGGGGAAGTTGACGGTTCAAAACCCACCCGACCCCCTATATTCTCTAATGGGAATTAATCCAAACTTTAATTACAATATCATTGGTTTTTCTAACTAACGAGTGCACATGGTGCAATGGTCAGAGTATTATATTAATTCATTGATGGGTATGTAGGGAGGAGGTTGTAGGTTCAAGCCTTGTGACCTCCCCTTTTGGTGGATTGTTATACAACTATAACTTTAAATAATGTATTCTTGCAATCCATTACAACAAATACCACATTTTCTAGTGGTAAGATGTTCTCTTATCAAGCCAAAGGTTATGGGTTCAATTCCCTTATGAGCCAACAATATTTTCATACCCTTCAGAGAAATTGGGCCAATCGAAAAGTGCCACATGGCACTCTCTTATTGGTCCATGTCACCTCGACCGTACACCTGTCAGCATACCACGTCACCTTGACTGTATATCTGTCAGTTTCCAGTAACCTTCCATGTCAACACCTATCGTACATGCCACCTATCACATGACGTACTGCCATGTGTCATCCTTTCAGTGATGTCACATGACATCGATATAGTGTCCATACAGTCCACGTGTCATCCCGCCACTTTTCATGTAACACACCCGACCCCTAAGTACTATTTTTAGGGATGAGGCATCAAAATTTTTCTTTCCGTAATCATCTCGAATCCTCTTCCCTAGATCTCCATCATCTTCTACTCATCAAGATCTTTCCAACGACTGCTACCATGCTCAAATTCGAGCTCTGAATTGAAAGTGACGGCCCTTCAAGGTTCTTAAGCCTTCATTAACTGGAGTCCCTTAAAACCACATGGCTCCCTGTCATTCAAAACTACACCCCATCATAGTATACAAAGACTCTTCCAACCCAAAGTTGACATATGTCTAGCTCCTTTAGGTCTACTAGGTTAATTAACCATTAACACAACAAAATCCCACTATTTACTAAAATCTCCAAGGCACTTTGATTCATTAATATTAATTAGTGCCTAAGTCTTTGGAATTTGGAAAAATTCCTCCTCATGTGTTCATGAACCCAAATCTCCCGAATGTCGGAGTCTTGGAGAGGGTCCCTTTTTATTTAATGAATTATATTTAAATTTTCCGACAACGTGCAGGAGTGAGAAAGTAAATTCGGGCCTTTGGCCCATTTCAACTCATCCAATCACACCACTCCCAACCTCTGAAGTTATGAATTCTCGGACTCCCGAAGGGTCCACTCTTACATGTGGTGGTGCGTTAAATGCAGAGGTAGGGATAGGTAGGTTCGGGCCTTCGGTCGATTAAGCCCAACATTCTAGCTTCCCAAGTTTTCCAAAGTATCGAACTCCTAGTGGCCCGAGGTATTCCACTAGTTATTGGGCCAAGAGAGCAATGTACACAGGGTTGACACGTGGCAAGGGGAAAATATGACATGTGTCACGTTCCAATTGGCATATAAGGTTTGTACAAAGCACGAACCAAGGTGACATGTGGCATGATGAACATGGTTCCACGTCACCCTAGGTGATGTTGGTGTGCCACATCATTCTGGATGGACAGTCTTAGGGAGTCTCTAACTTCCCCTACCTGCAAAATCTCCCGGAGCTTCTAAGTCCAAACTCTCGCCAGTAGCCTCCCAATACTCCTTATGTCCCATGGTCGATATGGGTCCATGTAGATCCATAGGTCTACGACCTTCATTTCTTTGCGACTTCGGCGTTCGGGGAATTCGTTGTGTAATTTCCTCTTTACTCCTAGAGTGGTCAGCATTGGGTTGACCACGACGTATATCCAACGGTTATGGGAGATCTCGAAACATCCCCGGATCTACATTTCTTGTCACTTCGTGAGTTCGAAGTTTGGGTGTTCCACCTGCTTAACACTTATTTTCACCCGAAGTGGTCAACTCTAGACTAATCATGGTGTAGATCCAATAATCATGGGAGGTTTTTCCATGGTTTAACACTCCTTTTCACTCGGAGTGGTCAATGACAAACTGACCACGATGTATATCTAATGGTCAGGGATGATCCAAAATTTCCTCAGATCTACGGTTCTCATCACTTTGTGACCAGGAAATGGATCAGGGTTTAACGATGGGACATATCCTATGATCACGGTTAAGGAAACCTCCATATGTCAGTCAACCTCGCCAGTAAACACACCAAAAGGTTACCTTCGATTGGTTTCGAAGGTTGTAAAGTCATAGAATCCCAGAGCTCTGAACTCTCGGAGTTCCGAAGCTAGAATANTGTTGCTAAGTTAACTTATATTAGATTTCTTTTATCTATTGTTGTTGCTTTTGATCTTGAAGTGGAATAGATGGATGTGAAGACAACATTCCTACATGGGGATCTAGAAGAAGAAATCTACATGAAGAAGCCAAAAGGCTTTGTAATGAAGGGGAAGAAAGGTTGGTCTGTAAGCTAAAGAAGTCACTATATGGTTTGAAGCAATAACATAGGATGTGGTACCAAAAGTTTGACACTTGCATCCTTGGATTGGGATTTGTGATAAGCAGGGTTGATCACTATGTATATTCCAAGATGGTTGGTAATCACTTCATTTATGTAGTGTTGTATGTTGATGACATGTTGTTGGTAGAAACTAACATGGATGTTATCAAGGAGGTGAAATCGCAGCTATCCTCCAAATTTGACATGAAGGATCTCGGTGCTGCTAACTTCATTCTAGGAATGGAAATTAAAAGAGATCATGCAAACAAGAAACTCTGGTTGAATAAGAGAAAATATGTTGAGACGATATTGCAGAGGTTTAATATTCATGGAAGTAAACCGATCAAGGTTCCTATTCCTATAGGTGTAAAGTTATTTGCAGATCAGTGTCCCAAGACACAGGAAGAAGAAGAGGACATGTCCCATGTTCCATATGCCAGTGCAGTTAGCAATCTGATGTATGCAATGGTCTGTAATAGACCGTACATTGCACATGCAGTGGGATTTTTGAGTAGGTATATGTAAAAACCAGGGAAGGAGCATTGAAAAATAGTAAAGAGGGTCTTCAGGTATTTGCGTGGCACTAACAATTATGGATTGTGCTACCAAGGAAGACCAGGATTGGACAGAGTGGTGGACATACATGGATTTGTTGATGCCGACTGGGCTGGATATCTGGATCACAAAATATCTACAAGTGGGTATGTGTTTAACCTATTTGGAGGAGAAATTAGTTGGATGAGAAAAAGACAGGCTATAGTGGAACTCTTAAATACATAAGATGAATACATAGCAGGCACTCATGCAAGCAAGGAAGAAGTATGGTTACGGAGATTGTGTTAAGGTATTGGGTTGGTACACCAAGCAATGAGATTAGATTGTGATAGTCAGAGTGCAATATTCCTAGCAAAGAACCCAGGTTATCATTCAAAGACAAAGCATATTGATGTTAAGTATCACTTTGTGAGAGACATGGTGGAGGAAAAGAAGGTATTGCTGGAAAAGGTTGACACTTTGAAGAATGTTGCAAATTCATTGACAAAGTCCGTGAGCACAGAAAAGTTCTCCTGGTGTAGAGTAACAATGGGCATTGTTTCCCTGGATTGTTGACTATATAATCCTGTGGACCCCTTGATGCAAAGAAAACAACAAGTGGGAGAATGTTGGGTATGTGTTATATTCTTTGCATGTGTGTGTGTTGGTGCGTTAGATTCGACAACTGTGTCTGACGATCCCTCTAGTAGTGCTCTTTGTGTTGTGTGTGTCGGGCGCTTCCTAGGGGGGTCCCAGGGGGGGAAATTATGCCCCCCCCTAGTTACGTGCAGCGTTCGAGGCAACGCCTTGAATTTTTTTTTGGGGGTGGTTTTTGCTATTTTTAGCGGTTTTCTAAATTAATCCCGGATTAATGGATTATGGTTTTGGTATCTACAAAATACCTAAAAACATTGTATATATTGTATGGAGAATGGTGAAATTCGATATAATGAATATAAGAAAGGTTTTCCCCAGTTGAGGGTTTCCAGTATAAATCTCAGTGTACTATGTGTATGAGCCATTGATTAAATTTTGTTTTGCTTAAGAATCTATATGCATTTCTTTACTTCATAGTTTTAAAACTTAGAGTCTTCACTATTTGTAAATAAACATGTGAAAATGCTTATTTATCCATAAACTTCATTAACCGATAATAGCTTGCAGAAATACAAATGCAAACATGGAGAGAAATATTAACATAAAAGATCAAGACACATTACACAATTTGATAATGGAGTTCATCCATCTTGGGCTACGTCTCTGGGTTTTCTTCCAAATGAGATATCACTCTATTAATGCTTATTTTACAATGACCTTTTGATATGTTGCTCAAACACAAGTGTAACTAACAAAATTGGCACCGCCTTGGAAAACCAAATTTTTTGACTATAAACACTCTATACTTCTCTCAAAGAGTCCCGAATCTCAAAATCTCACGAGCATAAACTCTTGGCACACAAATTGATGAAAACTGTTGACACGAAAAATTCATCATAACCAAAATGAACCCGTTCTGAGTTCTTGGCACAAAATCCTGTGTCTTACAATGGAAAAATGGATTGGTTTATATAGGGGAAGTTGACGGTTCAAAACCCACCCGACCCCCTATATTCTCTAATGGGAATTAATCCAAACTTTAATTACAATATCATTGGTTTTTCTAACTAACGAGTGCACATGGTGCAATGGTCAGAGTATTATATTAATTCATTGATGGGTATGTAGGGAGGAGGTTGTAGGTTCAAGCCTTGTGACCTCCCCTTTTGGTGGATTGTTATACAACTATAACTTTAAATAATGTATTCTTGCAATCCATTACAACAAATACCACATTTTCTAGTGGTAAGATGTTCTCTTATCAAGCCAAAGGTTATGGGTTCAATTCCCTTATGAGCCAACAATATTTTCATACCCTTCAGAGAAATTGGGCCAATCGAAAAGTGCCACATGGCACTCTCTTATTGGTCCATGTCACCTCGACCGTACACCTGTCAGCATACCACGTCACCTTGACTGTATATCTGTCAGTTTCCAGTAACCTTCCATGTCAACACCTATCGTACATGCCACCTATCACATGACGTACTGCCATGTGTCATCCTTTCAGTGATGTCACATGACATCGATATAGTGTCCATACAGTCCACGTGTCATCCCGCCACTTTTCATGTAACACACCCGACCCCTAAGTACTATTTTTAGGGATGAGGCATCAAAATTTTTCTTTCCGTAATCATCTCGAATCCTCTTCCCTAGATCTCCATCATCTTCTACTCATCAAGATCTTTCCAACGACTGCTACCATGCTCAAATTCGAGCTCTGAATTGAAAGTGACGGCCCTTCAAGGTTCTTAAGCCTTCATTAACTGGAGTCCCTTAAAACCACATGGCTCCCTGTCATTCAAAACTACACCCCATCATAGTATACAAAGACTCTTCCAACCCAAAGTTGACATATGTCTAGCTCCTTTAGGTCTACTAGGTTAATTAACCATTAACACAACAAAATCCCACTATTTACTAAAATCTCCAAGGCACTTTGATTCATTAATATTAATTAGTGCCTAAGTCTTTGGAATTTGGAAAAATTCCTCCTCATGTGTTCATGAACCCAAATCTCCCGAATGTCGGAGTCTTGGAGAGGGTCCCTTTTTATTTAATGAATTATATTTAAATTTTCCGACAACGTGCAGGAGTGAGAAAGTAAATTCGGGCCTTTGGCCCATTTCAACTCATCCAATCACACCACTCCCAACCTCTGAAGTTATGAATTCTCGGACTCCCGAAGGGTCCACTCTTACATGTGGTGGTGCGTTAAATGCAGAGGTAGGGATAGGTAGGTTCGGGCCTTCGGTCGATTAAGCCCAACATTCTAGCTTCCCAAGTTTTCCAAAGTATCGAACTCCTAGTGGCCCGAGGTATTCCACTAGTTATTGGGCCAAGAGAGCAATGTACACAGGGTTGACACGTGGCAAGGGGAAAATATGACATGTGTCACGTTCCAATTGGCATATAAGGTTTGTACAAAGCACGAACCAAGGTGACATGTGGCATGATGAACATGGTTCCACGTCACCCTAGGTGATGTTGGTGTGCCACATCATTCTGGATGGACAGTCTTAGGGAGTCTCTAACTTCCCCTACCTGCAAAATCTCCCGGAGCTTCTAAGTCCAAACTCTCGCCAGTAGCCTCCCAATACTCCTTATGTCCCATGGTCGATATGGGTCCATGTAGATCCATAGGTCTACGACCTTCATTTCTTTGCGACTTCGGCGTTCGGGGAATTCGTTGTGTAATTTCCTCTTTACTCCTAGAGTGGTCAGCATTGGGTTGACCACGACGTATATCCAACGGTTATGGGAGATCTCGAAACATCCCCGGATCTACATTTCTTGTCACTTCGTGAGTTCGAAGTTTGGGTGTTCCACCTGCTTAACACTTATTTTCACCCGAAGTGGTCAACTCTAGACTAATCATGGTGTAGATCCAATAATCATGGGAGGTTTTTCCATGGTTTAACACTCCTTTTCACTCGGAGTGGTCAATGACAAACTGACCACGATGTATATCTAATGGTCAGGGATGATCCAAAATTTCCTCAGATCTACGGTTCTCATCACTTTGTGACCAGGAAATGGATCAGGGTTTAACGATGGGACATATCCTATGATCACGGTTAAGGAAACCTCCATATGTCAGTCAACCTCGCCAGTAAACACACCAAAAGGTTACCTTCGATTGGTTTCGAAGGTTGTAAAGTCATAGAATCCCAGAGCTCTGAACTCTCGGAGTTCCGAAGCTAGAATA
>JZKD02S2193630.1:0-11888 GCA_000966675.3 Picea glauca
TTTAATAGAAGTCAAGTTTTATTGTATCTCTGTCATTTTTCATTGTGTCGCTCTGTTAACATTTTAAATATTTGGTTCATATAGTTACGCTCATAAATCTGAATCAGTGGTATCATAGAAGTTTGCTCCTTGTCGTTTTTTTTTAATGCATGTCCTCGACGCGGTGAGGGTATAGAGATTTGGGTCTCGAGTTTGTTTTTTTTGAGGAAAATTACTGTCGCACGCCCAAGAAACCGTCCATGGAGGGTGAAAATAAATATGACGGGACATGAAATCCTTTCAAAATGTTTCTCTAGGAATCCCTTGAGCAACAGATGAATGAGATGATGAAAAACTTTGCACAAATCCTTCGACGGCTGCCGAGAAGCGACACATCCACCTTAAGTGGAGTTGCCACCCCCTCCAAGGTACATATCAATTTTGATATTCCTATATTTGAAGGCCAAATAGATGCAGATGTCGTAGATAATTGGTTAAACCTTCTAGAAGGGTATTTTTCTATCCACAACTTCTTTGATAGAGAAAATATTACATTTGCACTCCTCAAGGCCATCCTCCATGTCAAAGATTGGTGGGAGATTTTTTGTGATAAAAAAGAAATACAAGGATCCACATTATTTGAAGTTGCACCCACTTAGGGTTCCTTCAGGGATGTTATTAAGAAACAATACTACCTTGTTGAAAGTTATGACGACTTGTATAGAAGATGGACCACATTGGAGCAAGAAAGAGACCAAACAGTGCCAGAGTTTACTAATGTCTTCCATACCTTGCGCACCAAGTTGGGTATCAAAGATTCTGAGTGACATATGGTACTCAAGTATTGTGACGATCTACATAGATAAATACATACATAAATGGAGTTTTTGGACATCTCATCCTTGGGCACGGCCTATCGATATGTCATCATAATCGAGCAGAAATTGAAATAAAAGATGCAGAAGTTTGGGTTTGGGAACCGCTCGTAGCAGAAGTAGAGCAAGGGCAGCCCCAACCTGCAAAACAAAGGACAGAGCAAAGATGTGCAACCTCAGGACAAATAGTCCAAGCCACAAGCAAAGAAGGACAATGGGAAGACAAAGAAAGATATTGGGAAGTGGTGCGACTTCCATAAGATCCCTTGGCATAACACTGTTGATTGTCGCTCAAAGAAGTCATTGGTGGCTGAGGTAAAATCCTTTGAGTCAGATGCGAGTTCTGACTCTGAGTTAGAACCATAAAAGGGGAGACAAATCATTGAAACATAGTCTAGTGCCACTGTTGCAACCACCAAGATCTATACCAGTGAACCTGATGAGCCATAGGAAGGTGAGTGCCTCTTTCATTCACAAATGTGGGTAAAAAACACTCTGTTGCACTTCATTGTTGATAGCGGTAGCCAGAAGAACCTCATCTTAGTAGAGGTCGTCAAGTGGCTAGCCCCGCTAACAACGCCGCACCCACAACCGTACACCATTAGATGGTTCTGTCAAGGAAGCAATATGCATGTCAGCCAATAGTGTCGCATGTCGTACAACATCAATTCATTCAAAGATGATGTATTGTGCGATGTTGCTCTCCTTGAAGTTTGTGATGTTATTTTGGGCCAACCTTATTTATGGAAACATCATGTTGTATATGAGTCTAGGCCCCACAATGTTATTATTTCGTTGAACATGAAATTGTACAGGATTCCCAAGGTAGTCCCACCTAGTTCTATTTCCTTTATCTTTTCCAAGCAATGCAACAAGGTCATTTCTTAACTAGAAAGTTTGTCTTCTTCGTGATTCACTCTTAGAGTGAGTGAAAGGTTGCAGCAACATGCATGGCCTCCGCGACCGACCTCTCCATGCAAAAGAAACAAGTGGATAAGGTCATGGAATAATATAAAGACATATTCTCATCACCTACTAGGGTACCTCTACACTGTCAGGTCAAGCATTCCATCGATCTAACCCTGGTGCATTGCTATCCAATGGGCCAGTCTATCGTCGTTATCTGCTAGAAAATGAGGAGATCAAGGGTCAGATCCAATAACTGCTCCACAAGGGGTAAATCCAAACCAGCTCATCACCTTGTGGAATCCCAATCATGCTGGTGCAAAAGAAAGATGAGACTTGGCGTCTCTGCATTAATTACCAGGCCCTATAAATAAAATCACAGTCAGGAACCGATACCTGATTCCACGAATCGACGATCTCCTTGATCATCTCAAGGGGGTCAAATACTTCAATAAGATTGATATGAAGTATGGATATCATCAGGTCCCAATAGAATAGTAAGATGTATGTAAAATTGTCTTTAAGTCAAAATAAAGTTTTTTTGAATGGTTGGTCATGACCTTTGGTTGGACAAATGCCCCAAAAAATTTCATGAGGATCATGGACGATATCTTGTGGTCTTTCACTAATTCTTTTGTGGTGGTGTATCTGAATGACATCCTCGTCTACAACAAAACTTGGGCAGAACACTTGCAACATATTCAATAGGTTATGCACACTTTGCAACAATACAAGCTATATGCCAACTTGGAAAAATGTTCCAATACATAGGATACATTACTGATGCGCATGGTGTGCATGTTGATCCATCCAAGATCCAAGCCATTCATCACTGGCCAGTCCCAACCATGTTCACTAAGCTTCATATCTTCTTAGGCCTTGCCAATTTCTATCGCAGGTTTGTGTTGAGATTCTTCCTTGTTGCATGGGTCCTCAGCCAAATAACCAGGGGTGGTGGTAAGTAAAAATTTGTGTGGGGCATGTCCCAACATAAATCTTTTGATGATCTGAAGCAACGCTTGTGATCCACCCCATTACTTTCATTACCTAACCTGCAACAACCCTTTGAGATAGAGACAGATGCTTCAGACTATGTTGTGGGTGCAATCATCACTCAGCACAACCACCCTATGGCCTATCATAGTGAGACACTATCATATATCATTTGTAAGTACCCTACTTACAAAAAATAAATGTACTCCATTGTGCAAGCCTGTTTCCAGTGGAGGGATTGCATTCTCAAGAATGAGAGATTCATCCACACTAATCATAATCCATTGTAGTTCATGTAGACAAAAGGAAAATTGCAGAATGACGACCATTAGAAGTGGTCCACCTATTTGCAACAGTTCCACCTCAACATCAAGTATAAAATAGGAAGTACCAACTGAGTCATTGACTGCCTTAGCCGACCCCCAGTCATGACACTCACCACAGTGCTCGATTCTTGCGGCCACGAGACCTCTGAATGGACCCACCTCTATGAGACAGATCCTGACTTCGCCAACACCTACCAGATGTTGGACACAAAAACAACTGTCACTAATTTCCATCTTCAGGACAGGCTGATGTGCCATCTGGTCCATCTCTGCATTCCATCAAGCAAGCGAGTGACGCTAATTTGGTAAGCCCACTATAGTCGGTTGACAAGACACTTCAACATGAAAAATACAGTGGTAGTGCTGCAACGACATTTCCACTGGCCGAAACTTCGACAGGATGAGCATAGTCGTCACATCTCTTCTAAGAGATAAGCTGCCACCATTCTAGCAAGCTTGTTTTCAGTGTGCATTTTACAGTTTTCAACATATTTCTTATTTAATAGATGTCAAGTTTTACTGTATCTCTGTTATTGTTCACTGTGTCTCTATGATAATATTATAAATTTCTCGTTTCATTTCGTTTGGCTCATAAATCTGGATCAACTATGCTAGTGAGAGCTAGTGATAACAAAGGTCGAAAATCAAGAACATGCATTTTCCTCATAACAAAATTGGACTGCCTAACAAAAACAAATCCTTCCTTAACGAAATTGAACAAAATTGCACTGCCTAACAACAATAAATCCTTCCGTGATGAAATTGGACTGCTTAAGTCCATAATCAAAAGCCAAAAACTCATATTACACTGTTGCACTGCTTAACAACAATAAATCCATAATACTGAACTGCTTAACAACAATAAATCCATAATGAAGTCAATGAAGTCAAGCCACTGAAAATCAAAAACCCAAAAACCATAATATTGGACTCGTTAACAACAATAAATCAAATCCATAATGATAGCCAAACCCATTACGATCAAAAGCCAAAAAACCATATAAATTGGAGTGTTTAACAACAATAAATCCATAATGAAAGTCAAGCCAGTTACGATCAAAATCCAAAAACCCATATAAATTGCACTGCTTAACAACAATATATCCATAAGGAAGCTAGTTAGGGTCAACAAAAGCTAAAAGCTTATTTGTGGAAAAAGCTAAAAGTAGATCCATAATGAAGCCAATTACGGTCAAAAGCCAAATGATTATGTGTGGAAAATGATAAAAGCTTCAAAAGCCATGCGAGTTACGATCAAAAGCTTAGATGTCAGATACGATCAAAACCTAAAAGCTTCAAAAGCCATGCTAGTTACGATCAAAAGCTAAAAGTTTTTGCGTGGAAAATCCAGTTACAATCAAAAGCTAACAGTTTATAAGTGTAGAAAATGGGCCAAGACGGGCTGAAATTTGACTTCCTAGGGTGCACGCTAAGCAATTTTTTATTACTTTTCTTTTAACATTATTTCAATTTAGTTGTACTTTGCATGCTATGGAATTTTATATTACCTTTCATTGTACTTTGCATGCTATGGAATTTAAATATAGTTGTACTTTGCACGCTATGAAATTTTATATTACCATTCATTTAACATTTCAATATAGTTGTACTTTGCATGCTATGAAATTTTATATTACCTTCCATTTTAACTTTATTATTATTTTATATGACTTATCATTGACATTTAGGCTGGTCCATTGGTTCCGAAGCACAATTAAGAGAACTGAATGGTGAAAGTGGATCATCTTGTTTGGTTATTAAGTAACTGCTTTGAATGTTAATGAATAATTAAATAGTTGCTTTGAATAATGAAAATAATGAATAAAAGGAATGATTTAACTTCCATTATTTTATATAAAAAAAATTAATAAAAATAAATCAATTTACCAACGTACATGCTATTTAAAAACAGTAATTTAAAAACATGCTATATGTATAGAAGAATAGAAAGATGAATATATATGATGAACACAAAACTTATATCAATTACAACAAAAACTTGTGCACGGAGTTTTAAAAAATGACATGGATGGCTTAAATTAGGTTTGATGAAGTTGTTCAAATTAACAATAAGTTACTATTGTTTTCTTTTAAGTAATATTTACATAAAATAAATTATTTTTTTTGAAAATCCTAATTTCCAATTACTAATAATAATATATTTTTCAAATTTTAATTTCTAATTATCAATAATAAAATATTAAAATAATAATAATAAAATTTAAAAAGTTATGTTCGCATTAAATATTTTTAGATGAAAATATTTCTTCAAGTTCTGTATTTAAAAAAAAATTATATTCAAAAAAATTCCATACTTCTTTACCCATAATAAATCCAAAGTTAAAATAAATCTATATTAATATCAACTTAAATATGAAAATAACTAGATCTTATCGAATCTTAAGTAAACAAAATATTAAAAAAACACAAAAGTTAAAATAACTAGATATGAAAAACTAATGAAAAAATCGATTAAGAAAATGAATAAAATGGTAAAGTTTTAGTAACGAAAAATTTGGTAAAGTATGATAAAAAATAAAAATTTATAAATATGAAAAATGGATAAGATTTTGTAATGAGAGTTCGTATTAAATTTTTAACAAATTATTATGGAACATTTTGAATAATTAAAAAAAGTATGAAGCCTCGTAAAGAAAAATTTCTTAAAAGGAATGAGTTTGTCGTTTTTATTAGTCCCTGCCTCGGGCTCCCGACTATATCTTTCACCGTGAAGTTTCATAAAAAGAATGAGTTTGTCGTTCTTATTAGTCCCTGCCACGGGCTCCGGACTATATCTTTCACCGTGAAGTCAACCATCGTTGACTAGTGATTACATGGTACATTTTGTATATTAATTGGTGAGTTTTTGTTATATTTATCAAAATTTCTTAAATTTATTTATTATTTTGATTATTTTGGAAAGATAAATAATTTTTTATTTTTTGTAATTTGATAATCTAATTTTTTTTATTGGTTAAGGAACAATGATGTGACTTAATTAACCTTGATGTGTTTGATTTTGATTTTTTTTTTATTTATTTATGGGAAAATAAATGATTTAAAATATTTAAAATTTCAAAATTATTAAAGGGCCACATACACCTAATGACTATGCAGTTTTTTTATGACAATGCTAATATAGTGGAAGGGACGGATGTTGCAGTAGAGGCTCTGCAGTTATGATATTGACGATCTGACCTGCAAGCAACCCACATCTTGTTGCCACTTTCATATATAGCTGTCGTTCAATCGTCTTCTTGTCGGGACTACTTGGAGCCCTGGAGACAAAGGCCATGGAAGACTTGTTGCATGTATGCCACCTTATCCCTGTCATTCAATGGTATTCTTAATGGGACTACTTGGAGCGCTAAAACGAAACCTGCAAATGAAACGACGGGTTTTTTTATTACATAATCGAGTAGCCACTGGTATTCTTGTCACTGAACATGTTGGTGCCATATTCTATTGGATTTGCAGGGTAAGCGTACACAGTGGGATGATAGGGAGGTCTATACTGTAACATCTGCCTGTTGTGTACCACACATGTTCTCTGCACAGAATTCTCCCAATACCCCCGTTGACCATCGGATCGAATCCCACCCTCGTTGGTGTTGTTGTTGCTAATTCAGCTTCATCGTAGCTTGTCATTCCACTAGTCATTCCACCACCTCCACCTCCACCTCTTCCTTTTGTGCCCTTCTTCTTCTTTCCACCGCCTCCACTAGCATCACCACCACCATCGCCTTCAGCCGCTCCACTGTCCCCACCACTGCTCTGCTTAGCTCCACCTCCACCCTTCTTACCCTCACCATTGTCGCCACTTTCTTCACCTCTTCCCACTTCCCCACCTCCACTTCCACCACCACCTTTTCCTTTCTTCTTGTTCCGCTTATTTCATCCGTCACCTCCTTCATTACCACCAGCACCAGATTTCTCATCATCTCCCTTATCTTTCCATATGGAAAATGCTCCATTCTTCATCGTATCCTGGTCGATGTCGCCAATGGCTCCAGGTCTATTCCTCCACCACCGACTCCAGGGAGGCACTCTCCTTGTTGTTCCTCTCATGGAAATTCCGAGGTGCCTAGCTGACCCTCTCAAGTCTCACCGGGTCCTTTTCTTCCTTCTCTATTGCTTTTCTTTTTATTATTATTCCATGAACGTACATGTGTTGAATATCTCTTCATAATTTGAAATGTTAGGCTTTTAATTTTTCTTTTTTTTATTGACAATTTTGCTCTGCAAATAGGATTAATTGCATTTTTTCTAGGAATGACATTCAACCAATGGACCAGTGATAAGGTAAGGCGATAAGGGATGGACGAAGGAGCCACCATTCATAGGTACGTTTGCAGTATGGAAGGAAGGCACAAAACTACAAAATCCAACAAGGGAAGGTGAAGCGGGAAAAGAAGCTCGGATGGGTGCTTGCCAACTATAAGGAGGATTCATTAGCGGGTATAAAAATCTATTTTTATCTAGCTATTGTCAACAAACATAGTCGGAACAGGATGAAGTGAAATACCAACATTGACTGGTTAGCTAGCACGAAAGAATCAATCGTTAGCCAGGACCAGGAAAGATCTGTATGCTTGTCTTTCTCTCTTGTGAAAGGCCTAACTGATTTTATGGAGGGGAAGAAATAGAGCCCAAAAAATAACCAAAAAAATATAATAGAGGTTACTTGGTAATGTCCAAGCTACAAGGAAGCAAAGCTAGTGTTTTCCCTTTGAATATGATGCTCCATCAATCCTCCATGAAGACCCCATTGAAAAAAAACCTTCCTACTTTAATCGATAAAACAACGCGACATCTGCGCTCTGAAGGCTTTGGAGGACGATGACTTGTATAACTATACGCGTGTACAAGCCACCACCATCCCTCTTTTGTGTTCTTTCGAGGACGTCATGATAGATGTGCTCCTAGAAGACTCTCGCCTTCGTCGTTCCTCTCGTGGAAATCCTTAGGTGCCTCACTGACACTCTTAAGTCTGGTTCCAACGAGAACTATAGTTGGTTGGCCTGGCCCCAAAGAAAATAATCTCCTTCGTTTTTTCTCTTTATTTATCAAAGGTTGTTTGTTTTATGTTGCCTTCCTTCTGTAGAAATAACCTTTGTTAAAAGGATATATTGACTAAGAAATGAAGGAAATAAGGGCTGATGTATTTACTATTTTCCAAAGCTGCAACTTACTCTGGGTTCACCAAGGCTGCAAAGTACTCGGGGTGTCAATTATGGGGTCTAGGAATGAAGATATTTTACCAATGTCACTCAACAAAACCCATTATCTTTCACCTGACTAGACCCCATTAGTTGTTAATTACCAAGCTTAAATAATAGTCAGTTCAGTTGAAAAACCTTTTTTTCTTGTTTTCAAAATCACTCCTTGAGTCCCCAAGCTTGGGAAAGGGAGAGACTTTGCACAATCTACATAGATATTCGACTGAGAAATAAAATTCCCAGTGAAGTGTCGACTGGTCTAGGCAATGGTGGCTGTGTGAGGAACCTAGTGAAGTGTGGGTTTCCCCATTCTCTTTCTTGAGGGGTTGAAAAGGAGGATTTTCCCACTGCTGGATTCCTTTTCAAGGGTGTTGTAACTGCTCTGATACTACTATGAAATTTAGTGACTCGGTCCTATTGAGTGTCTCATCACGGAGGGTATCCTCATCCAAAAAATAGCACACCTCCGGACCTGCCATCGAAAATCCTAGCATATCTACTATTGCCAGATAAAGTTATTGGAAGACAGACATGAAGAGTCTCCATGAGCTTGCTCGACGTATGGATACCCTCCTAGTGAATGGGTGGGTGCCAATATGGGATGGAGAACAGGTCTTCTGATGGTCTCCAGCTGAAACCTACCACACTGCATAACAGGGAACTCGACCATTAGATGGGAACTCATTGGTTGCTTCTGTCATTAGGCGTTGTTCATGAGTTTGGGTTTTTGTTTTGTTGTTAGGCGTTGTTCATGAGTTTGGGTTTTTGTTTTGTTGTTAGGCGTTGTTCATGAGTTTGGGTTTTTGTTCTATTGAAAGCAACTTGAACTTGAACCCTATTAGGCTGATAAAAGGCACTACTTGGATATGGAAAGGGAATACCACATTTATGAAAATATGGCTAGATTGGATCTATTTTGCAACAACATGTGCCTATTGAGCACTTTAATAAAGTTTAAAATAAATAAATAGAATATTTACTTTAAAAATGTTTTTAATGCTTAAATTATTTTGTTTTTTAGCAATCTGTTATGGTGAATTACAAACAGGCTACAAACACCCAAACTTACTAACAGGCCAAGTTACCTGATCAAAATGTAAGGGATCTGGAGTCATTCACCCCATGAATATCTGGGTCATCTGAAGTGTTCACTCTTGATTGTTGAACTGTTCATATTTGGGATATTTTTCTATGTGAATAGGATTACCAAATATCATAATGGGTGTGTTCTTTGTAATTGAGTGACTGGACCTCCCGTGAGTTGCTCTCTGCTCACTTTGTGATAACTTTCCATTATCAACACATAGTGGGGAAAATCACCCAATGTCGATAGTTGGTGCAACTTACCTTTAGGGATTCAGTTTGTTCGGTTTAGATGCAAGGGAATAATCATTTGTTTTGGCTTCGTTTTTATTTCGATTTTCAAACTAAAAGAATTTTGCATATGGTTATTGTGAAAAACAATTATAACTGAAATACAAAATCAGATTATAATAATTAGTTTTTAAAATAAATTTAAAGAGTTTTTATTTATAATTCAGTTTTTCGTCATAAGGATTAGTTTTTCAAAGAAAATTAGTATTAGTTTTTCAAAGAAATTTCTAGGATAGTTGAGTGCATTTTCATTAAATTTTTTTAACAAAACACCTATTCGCAAAAATCAATTAAATATTCGGTAATATTAGTCCCAAAAGATTGAACTGGTCCTTTAAACCTTCGTTTAAATATTCAATAATAGTGGTTGGAAAACATTGAACTAATCCTTTAAACCTTTTCAATTTATTAGTTGTGTCATGTAATATTCCATAATGCATATCAGAATCATATAGATCTTGGTTTTTAACTGTTTCCATAGTTTTTCATTTGTTTTTAACTGTTTTGGTAGTTAGTAATAAATATTAATTACGCCGAAAGGTGTACACCTATTGATAATGGGCACAATTAATGATCTTTTAACCTTATTTAACCTTAAACCCTAATTTGATGGCTATGCATTGAAGATGCTGGCATATTCTTAGTCCTCCTCCAAAATCAATGGATCAGATTTATTGTTCATAACTTTGTTGCATTTATCAAGGCATCCGTTAATATGTTTACTTTTTAACATTTACCCAATCACATTAAAAAATTACTGTAAGGATATGTAATTGTCACGTTCCATTTATCAACCTAATGTAGCCAAATATTTCATATTACCACAAAAGAATTACCACAAACGTTTTATATTGGAGGCACATATTCTCAGTGTATTGGGGGCACGCATTCTCAGCCACTACCTTTCAGCTGTGCTAGTATTATATTATCAATCTAAAAAGTTATTGAATTAAAGTTCCAAGTCTTAATTATGGTAAGATAAATTTTTATTATATTAAAAAAAAATGAATTGATTTAATAAAAACATGATTATCCAAATCAAATCATGATTGTCGAGTACCATTTTCGACCATAGCTTGAACTACATAAAAAAATAATTATAATTGGTTTTATTTTTGTATTTACTAAGAAATACCAAATACGTTTTCTCACATTTAAATTTGATTTCTGTTAAAACCCACTTTCGACCATGAGTGGAAGCACATAATTTTTTTTATAACTGGTTCTATACTAGCACAACGGACTTGTGGCTGGAGAATGTCGAAAGGGTTCCATTCAAAACAAGAGCTGTGACTGAGCCGACTCCATTACAGAGCGCGACATAAATTACCTCATGTGGTGGCGAAGGTATGGTATGATTTGAGTGCGTTCTGGATAATGATAGGTGAATATTAAACGTTTGTACACCAAAATGAAAAGTGTGCAGAGTGTTTTTTAATGATATAAATGTGGTCTGCATATATTTTAATCCTTCTTAATCATTTGAACGTGGCAATTATGTATTTTTACAGTAAATTTATAATGTGAGTAGGTAAATGTAAAAAAGTAAACATGTTAACGGATGCCTTCATAAATGCAAGGAAGTTATGAACAATAAATTTGAAGTATTGATTTTGGAGGACAACTAAGAATATGCCAGCATCTTCAATGCTTAGCCATCAGATTAGAATTTAAAATTAAAAGATCATTAATTATGCCCATTGTCAATAAATGTACGCCTTTCTGAGTAACAAATATTTTCCTTAAAAACACCAAATAAATATACTCAAAACAGTGCTATTTCTCATAATTTATGAAGGGTTTTGCAATCGTTACTTACTCATTGATGAATGTTAATTCAATGAAGTCAGAGAACAGGAAACCAGGTGAGTGTGATACATGCAAAGCAAGTGGACGTTTTCATTGATAAATTGAGAAGGACAGAGAAATGCAGAGAGAAAAGAATAGTATATTCAAATGTATGAAGAAATACAGAACAGAACTGAAGAGTCACCAACAATAGGAAATAGCTGAGCTTATATATGCTCGAGCAAGACAGAAATAGAAAGTACAACTGTCCAGTACAACTGGCAGTGTACGGTTAGTCTGTTGAGGATACAATATATTTAACACTCCCTCTTAGACTCAACAGTTACAATCAGTAGCACTGACTATGCCTAAGTGTTGTCTCTGGAAGTCAAAAACTGACTTTCCTAGTGGCTTTGTGAAAATATCAG
>JZKD02S2193630.1:25660-40601 GCA_000966675.3 Picea glauca
TTTTTTTAGGCTAGAGACGTGTTCCAACATCTATAAAGAACCATGCAATGATTTTTCATTAAGTGAGTAAAACTATGGTTGGGGAAGAATACACGTAGGAACTACACATGGTTACTACACATGGTTTCACCTTGTTGGAAACCCTTATAACCCATGTTGGTACCCCTTCGAGTAGTACCACATAAGATAACACTTGTGCAAAGAATTTTACTTCCATGTGCCCTCGGGTATATCAAGAGTCTTATAGGCATCCTAAGATCAATTGTAGATTATACATTCAACCACTTGAATTCTATAATGGCACTAAGAACAACACTCAAGAAGACTACTCTTGTGCACCTAGGTAATCAGAAAGTACAATTAACCCTCCTTAGTTAGAGCCTTGAAATATTAAGTCGAGTACTACTGTTCAACCCTGCAAGTATATCAAAGAGCCATAGCACAAGACACTCCCTTTTCCTTAGGAACCTTAAAAAACGTACCACTTATTGCTAGAATAGAAACAATGTTGAAATTTTGCGCATCTGGTTTTGGGAACCCTACTTCCTACACCCGGGCTGTAAAATTCCTACATAATATTCACTATTTAGAATTTGGGATTCTGTCAGCATAATTATTCAAACAGGAGTATAAATTCATAGGAATGTAAAAAAAGTGAGTATAAGTGGTCCCACTGACACCCTTATTTGGGACCTATCACAATATATTCCTCTCTTTGCATTGATCGCAGTGGTACCCCTCTTTCATTAGGATTTTTTTGTGTGGAAACACCCACCCTATCTGACACCCTTATTTGGAACTTATGTCAATAGATTCCTCTCTTCCCATTGATCACAATGGTACACCTCTTTCATAATCCTTTTTTGTGTGGACCTAGCTGCCCTATTCAACACCTTTATTTGGGAACTATCTCACTTGATTCCTCTCTTTTAGTTGATTTTCTTCGTACAACTCTTCAGTAAGCCCTTTTCTGTGGACCAACTTTCCCCTTTCCCTTGCTCGCTTCTCCCTCTTACTTATGCACCCTCCCTAGATGGACACCCAGAACTAAGACTTTGGCAACCACTTGGTTTCCCTCGAACAATCCTTTAGAAAATTCCAAGAACAATGCAAAGCAGCTCAACCCCAGACTAATCAAAGTTTGTCTCGAATTAATTCTAACATTATTTCCCTTAATTCCTAGCTAGTCGGACTTGAACTACACTCCTTGACAACATTTGAAAATAAATGTAAGGGCCCTAACTCCACGGAACAACCTTTACACTAAGAGGGAGCCGAATCATCCCATTCCGTGGATTTTCATTCTAACTCCCTTGTTCATGATTTGCGTCTTCCTAAAGTGGAGGTGAACAAATTTGATGGCTCGAATCCCACTGGTTGGGTCACTCAAATGGAACATTATTTTTCATTGCATGGCATCACCATTGACTTAATAAAACTTTGTTTCGATGTCCTCTATTTAGACCCAGAGCACTAGCAATGGTGGAAATATCGTAAAAATTCCCACCAAGTTCATATTAATTAGAATTAATTTGTTGCAGATATTTATGAACGTTTTGACACAGACACTCATCATTTGGGTCGTTTGACCAAGATTAAATAGTCAGGTACAATTAAATACTACATCATTGCTTTTGAGCAACTGACCTTCCACATAGAAGGAATGTTGGACACCTTCTTCCTTAAATTCTTTATTAGTGGCCTCAAGGATGAAATCTGTGCTCACGTTTTAATGGCTCACCCTAAGACCTGGATTGAAGCCACTCATAGAGCCAAGGAATCACAACAGGTGGTCACTACTTAACTAAAAAGGCCATCCTTTATTCCTCATCCCCACCCCAGTAATCAAAATCCTCCTTCCCCTCCTCTTAAGGTCCAAAAGTTAACCAGGGTGGAAATTGTTAAATGCCAACTTAAGGGTCTTTACTACAATTGTGATGAAAAATAATTTCTGGGGCACAAATGTAAGGATATATTTTTTTTAAGGCCATTTCTGAGGACATTTTTGAAGATGAAGGTGATGTTTCCCCTCTTGAATTGCTTCCCAAGGTAGATGATACCAATCCTCCCTCTGATCAAACTGAGGTATAACCTCTCATATCTTTGCATGCTCTCATTGGTATTTTAGCCCCCCAAACTCTTAAATTAATTGATTATATCAAGCATTGTAAAGTCATTATCCTCATCGACAATGACAACACCCATAACTTTATTCATCGATACATTTCTCAAGAGACTCACTGTTGTATGCATGCAGTCAATAACTTTCAAGTCTTGATTGCTAATGGAGGTTCCATGAAATGTGTGGGTCATTCTGAAAACGTGTGCCTACATATTGGCGAATATTGTTTGATATCCGACATGTTTTCCATTAAAATGTGGGTTTGCAATATTGTCCCGGGTCTTGAATGGTTATGCAATATAGGCCCCATCACCATGGATTTCAAGGAATGAGCTTCCAACAGGACGGGCATCACTACAAGTTCCAAGGCCTCATGACAAGTTCCCCTAATATTGTTAGTTCACACTGAATGTAAAAACTCTTCAAAAAGGGGCATGTTGGCACTATTTCCTAGTTCCATGCCATTCAATTCATTGATACTCCACCTCCAACCATTCATCTAGACATGTAGCTTATCCTCTCCAAACACCACTAATTTTTGAAAACCCACAAGGGCTCCCTCCTTCCCTATGGTCTCCATGATAATTCCACCCCACTTGTACATGGTAGTATTCCACCTAATGTTTTCCCTTATCATCACCCATTCACTTAGAAAAATGAGATTGAAAAAAATGTTCCAGAATTTTTAGCCGTGGGTGTCATCTTCCCTAATACCATCCCTTATTCCTCTTCTATGGTTATGGTACTAAAAAATAAGGTACTTGGTGCATGTTCCCCGTTTTTTAGGCTCTGAACAAAATTACCTTCTAAGATAAACTTCCCATTCCCATCATTGATGACCTTTTGGATGAACTAATAGGATCTCAATTCTTTACCAAACTTGATTTGTATTCCGACTATCATCAGATTTGCATGAAGGAGGCCGATATTCCCAAGACTACCTTTCATAGTCATGAAGGCCATTATGATCTATTGTTCATGCCCTTTGGCCTGTGTGATGAATTCCTCATTTATAGTAAAACTTGGCAAGCCCATTAAATTGTGCCTTTGGGGCCTTTGAAGTAGAATATTTGGGCCATATTGTTGGTAAGGATGGTGTTTGAGTGGATCCCATGAAAATTGAAGCTATGAAGGATTTGCCCCACCCTAAGACTCTTAAAATTTTGTGAGGTTAGATACTATCGAATGTTCATCCAGAATTATGGAAAAATTGCAACCTCTCTCACTGTCCTCTTTAAGAAAAATGCTTCCAGTTGGAATGTATCCACTGACCAAGATTTGAAATATGTTGTGTGTACAACTCCAGTACTATATCTTCTCAACTTCACAAATTTTTTTTTTTTGGAGTATGATGCCTCAAGGAAAGGCATTGGTGAAATTATCATGAAAGAAGGTAGACCCTTGGCCTTTACTAGTAAACATATTTATGAATGACTCTTGGGAAAACCCACATATGAAAATGAAATGTTGGCTATTTTTCATGCGGTGAATATATCGTGTCCTTAGCTTCCAAATTAAAACTGATCATTCTATCCTCAAATATTTTTTGGAAAATATAATTTCATCTCCTGAGTAACATAAGTAGTTGACCAAAATGTTTGGATATGATTATGAGATTATTTACAAGAAGGGAAAAGAGAATGTGGTAGTTGATGCTCTTTCCAGGAAATATGAAGAAGAAGGGTCCCTCTTTTCACTCTCCTTCATTGTAGCTAATTGGTTGAAAGCAGTTCACCATGAATTGTTCTAAGATCCCAAAATTTCTAGCCTGATCTAACAACTACAACAAGACACTAACGCATCTTCAGGATACACTTGCCAAAATGAGGATCTATGCTACAAATTCCACCTATATTTAAGTAAACAATCCAACTTTAAATCCAGAGTTCTATTTGAACTCCATGCCTCGCCAACACTAGGACATCCCAGTTTTCATAAAACCTATGAAAGGATCAAATGTTCCTTTTTTTTAGGAAGGCATGAAGCAAGACATACACACTTTTGTGGTAGAATGTGATTCTTGCCAATGCAACAAGGGAGATGTTGTTCCTGATATTGATTCTAAGGCTCAAAGAATAATGTCAAACATCAAAATTTTAAAATGAAGTATTTTATGAGTGCATTTTCCTACTTTCAGTTTTCTGAGAAATAATCTTTAAATGAAATTAATGCTAAGACAGTACAGAGGTTGTATCTCATTATCTGAGTCGCAATTATAATGTCAAATGGCGTAGAAAAGATTCACAGAATTGTTGAAACAAAGTCAGGTATCAATTACAGATAAGTCTCACCTTGTTTGCAGTAGAAGAAAAGTAGAAGATGCACCCTTGAGAGGAGATAAAAATGAAGTCATTCATACAGGTCAAAGGTCTTGTTTTACTCATAGTAATAACAACAAAAAATTTGTTACTAAATGAACTTCTGATATATGATGATCACAACAGATGTAATACTAAATTGTGATCAATCACTCTTCAAGAACTACAGAAAGAAATTCAGAGAGATGGAAACACAGAGGAAACACATAACTCAAATTGAACGAAACTTAGAATCTATGTTTTCACTTGTATTAATATTCATAAAAGTTTTGTCTTTTACCTTCGGTAAGAAACAACCTCGAATAGATCTAAAATATATCTATTTATACAAAAATTGTCTCCACTAAAAACTGTTGGACTTCCTACAATAGAATACAATATGATGAAATAACAATTGGCAGAAGTTGCACTGGCGCTTCATCTATCTCTTCATTTCCCTGTAGATGCGCTCATTTTGGGATAACTAACAGTTAGGGGAAGAGTAACTGTTTCACAAATATGATGATGTGGGAACAAGTGTAAAATAAGGAGGAGGGATGAGCGGATGTGAGAATGTAGGTGGTAGGGTAGACGATATAAGTGATGTGTAGCGAGTATGATAGGATGGAGGGTGAAAGGTAGAGTGGGTGGAGGATAGGTGTCGAGTACTTTTACAATTTTTTATTATTTGGGGGCATGAGGAAGTGGTTTTGAGGTAACCCACCTTTCGCCCCGCAATGCATCTAGTGATGCCACGTACCCCTGAGAGGAAACTACATTTTAAATTGCACGACCGCCTTTGAAATTAAACCCCGTACAACTTCTCCCCCCACAATCGTTCTCGGCCGCTGATCTACATGGTCCATTAAAATACGACCATTGATATTGCAAAGTGAGATAAGCGCCCAAAGGTTAAGCCGAGGATGTATCTCTCAGTCACATGTAGAGAATATCGAGCGAATTTCAAGCAGTTCTTGTCCGTCGATCCAAGTAGGGGACACCTGTCGGACAATCCCTGTATTCGACGATCTCATATTCTGGGAGTAAGCAAGAAATGTTGAGTAAAGAACTCCCGAAGTTTTGAAACTTGGAGCTCATCTGTACCATTCATCTAAGTGGACACGTGTTGGCATATCTGACACTCCGGACGGTTTTCTGCTATACACACTCCTTCTCCCATTTCTGCCTATTTATCCCTTCCCTACCATATTTGGTCCCTTTCTTAGTTTATCAGACTTCCAAACTGGTTTAGCTTTCTGCTAGATTCTAAAATCTGGTCTATTGAGATTCATTGCAACTTCATAATCCTTAAAGAAGTAAAATTAGCCTGCATGTAACAAGAGAAATCTGTAAGCCCTTTACTGAAAAAACTGTTAATTGCAAATGGTAAAATTCAAAGAGCTTTATTCATAAATTCCATTGGTCTTCGTATAGATCTATTTACAGAGAGATTATTAAAGAGTCTGATGGAATTTATCATCTGACAAATCACAATAATTATTCATAAAGTTAACTTTTAGCCAATCATAAACTTCATTAACAATTCGACGGTTCCTCGTTTCAAAGGTTTTGAATGTGACAGAGCGAAAACATTCTGAAGTCCGAGTTCATGGAGGAGTTAATATCCTACTAATCACTTTTAGGTTTTAATTAATCATGTTTTAAAACGTTGTATTAACTTTAATTATTTCAGAAGTTCGGAATTCAAAAGTTTTGAATATAACAAAAGAGGATTTTTCCAAAGCTCGAGTTCACGAAGGAGTTAATCTCCTACTAATCACTTTTAGGTTTTAATTAATCATGTTTTAAAACGTTGTATAAACTTTAATTATTTCGGAAGTTCGGACTTTGAAAGTTTTGAATATAACACAAGAGGATTTTTTCGAAGCCCGAAAATGTGAAGTGATTAATTAACACTTAAACATGATTAATTAAAGTTGTTAACTTCTTTATTAACTCTTTAAATCACTTTTTACCTTTTGTAATTACTTTACTTCAACGCTTAGATGCTTGGGAGGTTTGTGAACTAGCTCTTTGTTAAAACTCTCGAAAGACGATCTCTCGGAGTGACATGGCAGAGATGATGCCATTTTTTATGACGTGTCAAGAAAAGAGAGGTGCCACGTGTCACTTGAAGACATGTAAATCATCTGACGTAAATGTCAAAAATAGGTGCCACGTGTCAACCCAAGAACAAACTTTTAAAGTACACGTGTCCTATGACTTGTCCACAAGTCCTTTAGGATTTATCATGAATGGTTACCTTTGAGCTTCGGATTTTTGGGATTTTTGTAGTTTAGATTCCTGTGAATACCCGAAGTGCGAAGCTCCGAAACGACCGTTAAAGATTTCCTTTTAAAACTCAAGCAACTTCTATATTTTGGAGATCATTAGGACCATTCGATCACATTGTATTAGCTCATCGATGATCGATATTGTGAGTGCCTTATCGATAGATAACAACTCATGTATTTAATTTTAAAAAGGCAACTTTCTAAGTTTTTCGCTTATTTGGGTAAAAAGTTTTATTTCTAAGGGGAAAAAACTCAAAATTATTCGTGTTCCAACATAGGCTCCATCTAGGGATTGTGGTGCCCTATGAGGCACGAAATAACAGTAGACTAAGTGCCTTCATTGGGTAAATGGAGTCATTATTTCTTTTTGAAAAACATTTTCTAACTTATTTAAGAATTAATCATACATAGAAACAATGAGCTTAACCAAGTCCAAAAATCTCCAAAACATACTTTATGATTGATCTCAAGTTAGGCTACTAAAAATTTCTTTTTCTTAAAATTGATTCCAGAATTGTTTAAGATGATCAAAATGATTTTAACTAAAATATCAGGCTTCGACCGACTTCCCTCGCTTCAAGGTCAAACATATGTAACATATTTATTCAGGGAATCCCTAGTTGGTTCATGATGTAAATATCATTGGAGAGAGAACTAGTTAATAGAGTATGCTATATAGATATGTATGGCATCCTTACAGATATCATAGATATTGCTTCACTGCCAGCGAGCCTGTTCAGTACCCCGGTGAAGTTATCTACTTCTCCCATTGAATTTCCTTTCACCACTTCGATTAACACTTTTGCATTTTGCTAAGATGAGGGAAATCAATATACAAATTTTTCCTTTCATCATCTCTTTTGGACAAGATGGGGGAAATCAATTTATGAATTTCCTTTCACCATCTCTTTTGGACAAGATGGGGGCAATCAATTTATGAATTTCCTTTCACCATTTGTCTTGTACTTTAATATTTTGAAGTGGGGGCAATCAATTTGTATGTAACACACAAGGGATGATATATGTTTAAGATCTTTATACTGAAAGAAGGTCTATCAACAGTTTTAAGAATACTCTGAAACTATTATTCTTCCAATTTTCAATACACCTTCACCTATAGGGGGGAATTTTGTGGGGATTTTAATCTTTTCATGGATGCACCTTGAGAAAATTAGTCAGTTCAAAATCTTCTATCAGAGCTAAAATTATTAGGATTAGCCTAGACATACTTTTTCAATTAAAATCAAAGGAACATAAAGATTTTCGCCTAATATTGTTTTGAAAATATGTTTTTAAGTATTTAGAGACAAGACAAGTTTCTTTATTTCTATGAAGACTAAAACTGGGAGAGAGAAAAAAGAAAATCTGAAACAGATAACATTTTGGGGATAGGTAAAGATAACTAAATCAAAGATTCAGAGGATATGAAAAACAAAAATCCTAATCCCACATGAGTTTGTGTCTTTAGTTCAGATTTCTTTCGAGTTCATTTATTATTATTTTTGTTTTTATTTCGAAGATGGATTTAGAATTTATCAACATGATACTTCAAATTATGATTTAATATATCTCTGATTTTTGGGCTAGGTGACACTATTATCATGAGAAACTTCCTCCATATTCATTTCAAAAAGAATTTTTAAATTCTATTTGAACTATAAGAAGAGTAAGGACTCATACCTTATTTTCCCTTTGAATTTTTAGCAAGGTAGAGCATTAATTTATCACCTGTTTTTATGCTTGAAAGTCGAATGTCGAATTTTTATTTAGTCTCATCTCCTATTCCGCAAAAGGAATGAAATATGAAATATCAGATAATCCCGTAGAATAGAGATGATATGTGATACACATGTTTTTATTTTTCATTTTAGTGATGTCAAGAAATCATGAAAATATTTACAACAAATGATCAAATGACTCGGGTAATTTGCAAAAAGAAAAGAAAAAATTGAAAATTAAAATGCCAATGTCAATCCAATCCGATATATACAATGGAAATATAAAATGTAACTACTGCATGAAATGATTTAAATAACACCCATTGATAGGAGCGTCACAAATTTCTCCATTAATTTTTTCCAGTGAGAATGAATATTTTCCTTCAGCAACTGTGATTATGAATGGTCCAAACCAGAGATGAAATTTGCCATGTTTCCTTGCATATTCCTTTCTAGCTTCCCATCTTAATACCAAATCGTGAGGAAGAAACTGCCTATCTTTAGCTTTTTTAATCAAAATTGGCTTTCATCTTATCCTGGTATTTTTGGAGCTTATCATCCACCTCTACTCTGTTTTGTTGAACTTCGATGATTTGATTCATTCTTCTAGTAACATCATTTGGCTCTTCATTTGCATCCTGCCATAGTTTCATCACAGTAAGAGAAAGATTAATAGGAAGGATAACATTAGTGCCATAAACTAATTGGAAATGAGACATAACTATAGATTTCTTGGTGCCAATTCAGTTTTCCCATAAGGCATATTTTAAGTGTATATGTCAAGATTTCTTATTTTTTGTCAAGACTTTCTTGATTATAGTCATCAAACTCTTGTTAGATGATTTAGCCAACCCATTTCCCTAAGGATAATAAGTTGTAAAATGACCTAAAATAATATTGTATTTATGATAGAAATTGATCATTGCCATAAATTTAAAATCCTGAGCATTATCAGTAACTATTTTCCTAGGACAACCAACTCTTGCTAGGATGTTTTCTTCCAAAACATTTATCACTACTAAATCTGTAGCATTCCGAGTTGGAATAAATTTAACCCATTTTGTAAAATAATCAGTAGCAATTAGAATCCATCTATGTTGAGCACTCGATTGTGGATGAATTTCTCCAATGAAGTCTAGGCCCCATTGTTGCAAAAGAGCTTCAACTTTTACTAGAATTAAAGGTAAGGCAAGGAGATTTTGCTTACCGGCAAACAATTGGTATGAATTGCAGGCTCTAACCCTTGCATTTACATCAACAAATAAGTTTGGCCAATAATATCCCGCCCTTAAAATATTGTAAGTTGTTTCTCTCAAGGCATGATGTCCTTCGCATACTCCTTCATGACATTCGTCAATGACACCTTCTGTTTCATATTATTTCAGGCAACATAACAAGAGACCCAAATAGTCTTTCCAGTATAGCTTGCCATCAACAATGCAATACTTAATTTCATGTAGTTTTAAAGTTCTTGCTTTAGTCATGTCATTTGGGCATTGAAGAGTAAGGAGGTATGTAAAAATATCACGGTACCATGCAGAGGAAGAAAAATTATCTTCATTATGAATTATATGTGCTTGATCATCAATTTCCTCTATATCTAGAAGAAAATCATGTGATTCGAAGTTATTTATTCCAAGTTCTCATAAATTTGATTCGGCTAACAACCTTTCTAGACCTTGACCTTTCACTAGCTTGGTTGGTTTCACTTCTAGATCAAACTCTTGAATTTTAGCCAACCATCTACCTCTTCTTCCATCACTTTCTAGCTGAACCAGGATATCTTTAATTGCATGTGTTGGTACATAAACAATTATTTTGGAGTGCAAGACATATGTTATGAAAGCCTTGAGAGCCTTCACCATTCCATAAGCTTGTTTTTCAAGAATATCATATCTTAGCTTTGCATCTCTGAGGCTTTTGATGAAAAATGTTATTGGTTGTTCAAATCTTTATTCATTTTTCTGAAGGAGCACTGCTGCCACAGTATGTTCAGAAGAAAAAGAGAAGATTAAGAATTATTTTGTATATTCTGGACTTACCAATAATGGTGCTTCTCCTATGGATTTCTTAACACGCTCGAAAGATGATTTGTCTTCTGTAGTCCATTTTACTTCGCTATCCTTTTTTAGCATATCTATAATTAACTTGATTATTTTGGAAAAATTAGGAATAAATCTCCTCAAAAAATTGATCTTACCTAAAAAAGATTGAATCTCTTTTCTATTTCTAGGAATATTAATCAGGTCAATAGCCTCAACTCGTTTAGGGTCAACCTTAATTCCATCTTTTGAGACTATATGTCCTAAAAGTTTACCTTCATGCATGGTAAAGTGTGACTTTTTGGGATTAAGAGACAAACCAAATTTTCAAATTTTTTCAAAAGTTTGTCTAAGGTGCACCAAATCTAAGGTGCACCAAATGTTCTGCATCAGAATTAGAAAAAACTGTAAGATCATCCAGATACATAATTTTTTTTTTATCTTTCTCACCAATGAATGGGATATCCATTTCTCTTTGGAAAGTTTCTCCTGCATTCATTAAACCAAAAGGAAATTTATCATACATGAAAGATTCCCATGGCATAGTAAATGTAGTATTTTCTCTACAATATTCATGAAAAACAATCTGATTATATCCTAAGAAACCATCAATCATGGAAATTCTATTAGCCCCTACTACCTTCTCTAAGACATGGTCCATTTTTGGGAGCAGGTAGTTATCTTTAAGAGAAGATCGATTTAAGTTCGTAAAATCAACGCAGAGTCTTATTTCACCATTCTTCTTCCTAACATGGACCAAATTGGCTACCCATTTAGAGTATCTGAGGGGAACGATTATTTTTGCATCAAGGAGTTTTTTAACTTCCCTTTCTATTAGTGGCAGAAGAATTGGGTTTATCTGTCTAAGCTTCTGCCTAAAAGGATTAATACCATGTTTTAAGGGAATCTTGTGTTCAATAACGGAATTATCATAAGTTTTTAGATCATCATAAGACCATGAAAAAACATCTTTATATTTTTTAAGTAATTCAACATATTTACCCTTCATTTGTGTTGGAAGATATTTTGATATTTTGACCATTTTGGGATTTTCATTAGTTCCTACATTATAATCTTCAAATTCTTCAAGTTGAGGTCACAAAGTAGAATTTAAAGGTATATCATCTTGGTCAAACAACCTTTCTAAATTGATCATGCCTCTAGGAATTTGATTGTTTTTAATTAAGAGAATGCGATGATTTGCAATCTTATATTGAAACTTCTCTATGTTTTCTCCTTCCTGCATAATACAAACATGATCGTTCTAGTTTTCTTGATCTATGTGGGTCTCAGAAAACTCATCAACCATTTCCAGGAACTGTTTGATTTGTTCATCATCTTCAAACACTTGCCAGTATTGAACATTGTTTGGAATCGAAGGTCTATGTCTCATATCAATATGATATTTCAACTTTAAAACAATAGGTGGTATGAAAGTCGCAATAGCTTTGGCCAAAGAATCAACTTGTTGATTTTTCATTTTGGGAATAGAGTGAATATTAAAAGATGAGAAGAAATTATCTATTAGGTCCTAGGCACAATTACTATATGATCTTAATCTCATATTCTTAGCTTGATATTGCTTTTTTATTTGTTTTACAATGAGCTCATCATCACCATAAACTATCAAATGTTTGATTTTTAATTTTCTTGTAGCTTCTAACCCTAAAACTAAAGCTTCATATTCATAGAAATTATTGGTATAATCTACATCCCATTGTAATCTATAAGAGAAAGGAATAACATACTCATCACCTGGTGCCACAAATAAAACTCCAGCTCTTGCTCCTTCGCAGGATGAAGCACCATCAAAGAATATTTTCCACATCCCTTCTCTAACATTTATATTTTTCTTTGAAAATTCTATTTTTTTATTTTCTTCTTCCATACACTCTTCAAAATCATCATCTATGGATAATATACAATTTCCTAAATCCTGATTAGCAACATAGACCGGGTATTTATTGGGGTTTTGAGGGTCACTTACAATATACGCCAGTCTATTTTCTCTGTACAGTCGAGTAAACTATCCACCAAAAATTGGAATTGTATCATAGGTCATATCTAGCGCAACTGATCCTCCTAGTTTGGCACCACAAGATCTAGACAGAAGCATGCCATACTTGGCAAGAACATTAGCAACAATCACATCCATAAGAATACTTTTCATAGGAACCTGAGGAATATTTACAACTAAATCTTTAATCATACCTAAACACTTAACCTTTCTAGAATCAAACGAGTATAAATCTTGATAAGGTCTTGTAATTTCAAGGCCCAATTTTTCCATGATAACCTTAGGCATTAAGTTATGTGAAGCTCTCAAGTCTAACATACAATTGTGAAGTAAATGATCGTGCACAATCAATGTAATATAGAAAGGAGCAACAAAATCCTTACTATTTTCAATGTGTGGTCCAAACATGATTATAGGTTTGTCATCTTGCAAATTGATAACATCAGCTTGACATTCAACATCAATTTTTTTTATATCTTTAGTGATCTGTTTTTTATAGATTGGGTTCTTATAAAGTTCAACTAGAGGCATTGGAATTTTAATTTTATTAAGTTCATTCTCTAAATTGAAAGTTCCAATTGGTTTTTCAATTTCCCTAGTCTGAAATTCAGCTTCTGTATTTTCAGGATTCTTAGTATGTACTACTTTCATCTCAACTTGCTTTGCTCGAGCAACTTGTGTTTCATTTGAGGATTTTGTAACCATTGCCTCATATTCTTTGTTTCATGATAAATAAAAATTGGTGGAATGTTTGTAGAAGATTTTTCTCTTGGCCTCAAATCATATTTATGTTGAATCTCAACCATTATCGAATCAATAATATCTTTGTATGTAGAGTCTCCCAAATTGTTGATATCTTCACCATTATTAAACATAGATTCTATATCCAAGGATTTCTCATAATCTTGTTTGGTTAGCTGATGTTCAAGATCATCGTCTCTGAGGTTGTTCAAATCTTCCTCTAATTCCTCGTAGTCTTGCACCTCATCTCTCTGTATGAAATTCTCAGTTTTACACGGAGCTTGAATTATTTGATCCTCATTTCTTATTTGTCTT
This sequence comes from Picea glauca, assembly GCA_000966675.3. Taxonomy (NCBI): domain Eukaryota; kingdom Viridiplantae; phylum Streptophyta; class Pinopsida; order Pinales; family Pinaceae; genus Picea; species Picea glauca. The sequence goes on from JZKD02S2193630.1 coordinate 39,207, forward strand.
TGTTGTATATGAGGATTAGTGTTTCTCCTAAATTGATTTCTGACATAAGGATCTGGTTGGGCTTGTTCTATTTCCATCCTGAAAATTTTGTTCGAAAGATCTTTAATAATCTTTTCCATCTCATCCATTTTTTCCTCTGCAGATTTTCCAGATCCCAGAGGGCCCTGCCTGTTCTCTGAAACGTCTGGGTTCTCTTGTTCCCATATCAACTTTAGTTTTCAATTTCCCTGTAACTTCCCGCTCTTGCGTATTGAGAAAACTTATTCTTTGAGGACACTTTCTCGCAAGTGATCCAGATTTTATGTTATTAAAACATTTGTTTTGATTATGAGGCATTATGGGTTGATGACTTGTCGTTTTACTGCATTGACATAGACAGGTGCTATTGACTGAGTTTTACTGAGTGTGCAGGATCTTGGACCTCGAGGATGTAGAGGCATTGATGGAACCCCTTGGACTCCGGATCAAGTCAGGGAGTGTACCAATGGGGTTGATTGTTTTATTGGTGATATTAGTGCATCTGATTAGATGATATGATATAGATATATTCTAACATGATTCGTTGATGATGCAAGCTGACGATAGCTTGTTGACCAGACTCACATGTGGAGTAAAGGGGTCACGCACGACTACGAGATATGTTGAGGGAGAGGTGTGGACAACAACCCTACCACAGCCTAATAGCACTCCCGCCGTGGCTCGAACTCTAGGTTAACATTTACCTAGTTCGAGAGGACCCATGATGTCGTGAGGGAATACTGCGACAGTTTCTCACGATGATTCTAAGGGGCGCGCAATAAGGCGATGGCCTTATTCCTTAGAGGCCCTTAATCTCCCACAAGTTCACCTAGTGGAGTATTGACTCCAGGTTTTTTTTTATGTCTACCAAGTTAGTCAAGAGGTGAGTGGCACCCTTGGAGCACATGGTGCATTCTGAAGGGCACGACGCGCAAGGGAAACAGATTAAGGCGAGTGGCACCCTTGGAGCACCTAGTATGTCCTGAAGGGCACGTCGTGTGGTTGATGATAAATGAATGAACCTAGATGGCCTTAGGACGAATAACGTGTTAAGTTAAAAAAAAAAACAAATTCCCTAATAAAATGTCACCTAGCACGAAAATTTAAGGTCTAAGTCTAAATTATGCTAGTGGTAAAATTTTATCTATCTATTTAAAAATAAATAAATAAATAAAAACAACGTAAATAATAATTACCCTCCTCGTTAAGTCTTGTAACAACAAGGGGGTAAGCAATTTAAATAATTCATAAAAATCTGTTAGGGTAAAAATTTAAAAAAAGGGGGGATAATTGTTTTATTTTTCTTTTTATTTTTTTATGATAATTTAAATTTATTAACTAAAAAGGGGAAAAAGGAAAAAGGGGGTTAATTTCTAC
>JZKD02S2193641.1:9898-25447 GCA_000966675.3 Picea glauca
AAAAGGAGGTTTCCCCCTCGAAGAGGCTTATTATCTGATATTATCTCTTTTTCAAGGCGTTGAGTACTTTTCTTGAGGTTTTTATATGCTATATTGATGTTTGGTTCTTAACAAAACCTAAGTGTCCAAAAACCTATATACCAAAACCCTAGTTGTTTAAAACCCTAGGTCAACTTGACCCATATTTTTAGGGTTTTGTTAGCCTGTCTTTCCTTCCTTATCGCATGGTGCTCCAAAGCATCCAATGGTGGATTTTACCACTTGTTGAGTTGTCCATGATCCTTATTTCTTTCTTATTTTTCATCCCTGATCTTCTCGTCCAATGGCTTACTTCTCTCCTGTTGACAGGCGGAATTGATCGTCCGTCAACTGAGAGAGTGGAATTGGTCCGGGGTTGTCTAATAACCCAAGACGTTTGGGATGAACCACCCTGACGGGTTTAGCAGCTCCGTTAGCCGATCTAAATTCCTAAGAAAACAAAAAAAATAAAACTAATCTAAACTAACTAATCTAACTAAAACTAAATAAAACAAACGAAACTAACTAACAATAAATAAAACAAACTACTAAACTAATCTAATTAAAGCCAACTACTAAAACAAACTAACTAAAACTAATTATTAAAACAAACTAAACTAATCTAACTATTCTATAAATACAATCTACTAACTACTAATATACTAACTACTAATTAACTATCTAACTACTAACTGAAATATAACTTATTCACAAAATGCACAATATCTACAATTCACAGATTTAAATAAAACCTGAAAAACTCGTTTATATTCTGCCCTAAAGACAGTAAAAGATATTTTTTGTTGATTTTATATTTTATGAACAAGAAATAAAACAAAACGAACTAAAATAAACTACTAATATACTAATTCTAACTATAAATCTAACTAAACTACTGATAAATATACTAAACAAATAAATAGCAAACTGACCTGGAAATGCTCCAGATTTGTCCTTTGTTTGATGATCTTCTAAGACGATCGGAGGGAGGAAACCCGCACCGAATAATCTAGAAGCTTCTCGTAAACGATAGCTGCAGTGCTTTTTAAGTTTGTTTACAGGACAAATAATACATAAAAATCACAACAATCATATGATTTATAAATCTCTACAATTACATAAACCCGTATGCAAAGACTTATACAAAATAATTCAATTGATGAAGAAGAGAAATCTATCATTCATGAATTGAATCAAGTAATTGTCGTGTCTTTAAATGCTGAAAGAAATCATACATGGATCATATTAATTAGTTCATATCATTTTGCAAAAGACTATGATAGCTAAAGTAGTCACTAATCAAATGCAAATTGATAAACATAAACATGAAACAAAAGATTGATATTATGAAAAGCAAAAGTTGTAGCAGAACATCAGCTTCTGTCTCTGTTTGTATTAGAAATCCATATCCTTGTTCTCCCACGAATGAGGATGATCCTTATTACAAAAATAATAAGTATTTATAAGTTTTCCACAGGGTAAAACCTCCCTGTGGAAGTTATAAAACTRTTTACATAAAATCTGGGAAGATATCCCAAAATTGACTAAGCTAGGAAACTAAAATAAAACTAAAACATCCAAATATCCCCTAAACTGTCCATCAGGTCCCATGCAATTCGAATTCACCTGAAAAAGGTCAAAAACAGACAAGTTAGAAGGATCTTTTATTAATAAAATGATGAAAATTTAATTCTATAAACTAGCTACAGAATCATCTAATTCTGTAGCTAGTCTAAATAAGGTACATAATCAGTATTAAAATCGATTAAAAATATTTTAAAGATTTCAATTTAATTGACATCCAATAGCCATTTGAAAACGAATCATTTAATTTGAGTTTGTTATGCTATTTGAAATCAAAACAGAATCCAAATCAATTGAATGACAATAAAGATAGGCATACTCTGTTTCTTTTGTTACCACAAAGTCCGGTCAACAAAATCATAATCAACATTTGTGAAATCGTATCATATCCAATTGAAACTGATGTAATCAAAACAAACCGTATGCAATTGTTTCATAACAAATCAAATTCAACATAATCAAAACAAAACGCAAGCAACTGTTACGCTACCTTGTCAACAGGAAATATGAATTCAACAAGATCATTTTCAAATCATTATAACTGTGTTGACATAGAAAATGATTCATGCCATGAATAGATCAATTCGAACTGGTGCGAAAATCAATTCAAATAAAATCGTAACAGGATCGATTGATTGGTAATAGAATTCGTAATTTGTTATTGCAAATTGGGCAAACAAGATTGATTGACTTTGATCGAAATCGTTCCGATCAAACGAATTATAACCAGGTTTGACCAATTTGTTTTACAAATTTAAAATCAAATAGAGTATCAATTACAATCTGAATTCAACTCATAGAACAATCATTGCCAACTCAGAATAAGAGCAAATTGAATGGCTAAGGTTTTCACATAGTTGTTATGACTCAAAATCATTCCACGATTCGGGCGCGACTATTATTTGCACAGTCTTAAATGAAAACAGAGTCGTTATTCCCAAATTGGAAATGATCAGGGTTGAATTACAACTTTGAAAATTATATAACACAACATATGTAACAATCAAACTCATTGAAATCATTTACCAATCAGAGCATCCGAACCATAACGAGATCAAATCCAACGTGATCGTATTCTAATTTGAGCATGAAAAACTTACTGTTCAAACCAACTCAATTGAAAACAAAACGTTCATTTGTTAACTCAATCAGGCACACGATCAAATCAAATCAAAACGAAAACCATTCGAATCTGATAAAAATCTATCAAAGGCTAAACTGGGAATGATTAACTCATGAATCTAAAACGAAATTTCTTTTTATTTTTAGCAAAGAGGAATGTATACAGAATGCATGTCGTTATAATAGAGCCATTTCAAAATATAACAGAGCTATTTGAATAACAAATTTCAATCATTATATCAATCTTATTCATTCACAAGGCTAAAACGATATCATAATCATACCTGTATAGCGACGAGACGACTTGATCATGCCAATTTAGAGTTGATAACGGTTGTGTCCGATTCAACATTCTTGAAAAGTATGGAGCCTGTCATCTTTTGCTTCTTATCCGCTGCTTGGAGCTTGTCTCTTTGATTGGTCAATACTGCAATTTGATCTTCCAGCGATTGAATTTTCGATTGGAGCAGGGGAGCATCAATGTAGTATCATTCCAACCATGAATCGCATTGGTCACAGGGAGACTGTGTAGATTTTGTAAGAGCAGGCGAGGGTTTGGTCATGTTGTTGAGGGTTTCATTCGACAATTTAATACCAGGGTAGCTAGGGTCATTCCTTAGGCAAGGAGGAATATTTGACACAAAATCGTAAGGTGGTTCGAGGCATAAACCCTGCGAGTAAGGGTACTCACTGGCTAAGAAACGTTCCACGTCAGAATCAGAATCCTCACTAAGGACAATAGGCTTTGACTCAGTAGAGGGTTTAGGCTTGTTCCTGGCCATCCTTGAAATAAGTCGAGCGGTCTTTTTACCCTTAGCATTAGCATTAGGGTTTGCCTTGGGATTTTTGCTCACAGGTTTCTTTACAACCTCGACAGTTTTAGTTATTGCGTCGGGTAAGTCAACCTTAGGGTCGGCCGAGCATTTAGGAGGAGGCAGTAGGATATGGAAGGGAACAGGTGGCTCGGCCTTGACTTCAGTCACCATAGGTTTGTCAACCTAGACAGGGTCTGTGTCATCGAAACCATTACGAGTGATGAAATCTCTCCAACTATCACCATGCAAACTCAAATGATAAACAACAATAATTTTAATAAGCCCATGGTGGAACAGGCTACTGACAACCTTCTTCCTTTTAAACCTTTTCGACATTTTATATAGGCTACGATGAAAGTAAAAGCGAATATTCAATGAGTATCCCATAAAAGTCATTAGCAAACGCAGGTGGTAGAGAAACACAAGTCTGTATCAACCTTCACAGGTCACGAACTGCTTGATTACCATCAAAGTATCATGCCATCGTGGTTTAAGTGTAGATATGGGCATACCTCTGTCACAAGAGGTGACTTTGCATGAGAGGAACAATAATGTCCATGGCACCTCCTCGACCTTACAATTCTTGAACCAACACTGACCTGTGACAGGTAACCCTGTGGCAGAACTGATGAATTGCTCATCGATTTCCAACTGTATGTTTCCCACCTTGGCTCTATAGCCATCGAAAGTCATGGAAAACTACCATGCCATAGCTAGATTAAAACCCTCAAATCGTTGCATGAAGGTAAGCCATCCGTTATCCTCCAGGTCTTTGCGGGCATTGTCAAACATTAACAAGGCTTGGTTGTCATTTGGCTCGATTCGCACGACTGGTGCCATGGAGCTGAGCACATGGTAAGATGAGGGTTTGGGTCATAACACACACAAGAGAAGAGTGCATGAAGGTTTCCTGAGCTAACAGAGGTGAATGGTGATAAGGGGTAGGCATAAATGCCAACGTGCGAAGGTGGTGGAGTTTATCTCTGCCATGCATAACAATTATGGTCAAAGTACAACCGCCGATTCATGAAAACAATGGTAAGTGTATAAACCAACACATGCAATCAACGCTATGCCAAAGTTTAAAACCATCAGTCATACAATTTAAAACCAAAGCAAATATTTAACCATGCGCCAATGTATCAGCTCATATCAATAGTTTTAACCAATGTGCCAATGGGTCTTCACATAATCAACCAACCAATAGTTACGAAAACATAGACATAGGCATTATATTAAAAGGATATATATATGAAAGATTTAATCATAACCCCTATGTATCTTATGAAACCAAAGGTCAAGTAGGTCAAATAAAAAGCAAATCCAAATACCACTGCATTACAAACTCAAATGAAACCAAATTACACAATCAATCAAAGCATGAGTACTGATCAAAGGATCTTGACAGCTGTATAATGATAAATAAAAGGTAAGAGCAATAGGCATATCAACACAAGAGATAATGACAGTTCAGATAATGATCGAAATACGACTTCGAAAGAAGAAGTTTTCATGCTTACAGTAATGAAAACAAAGCGAAGGTAAATGTGTAAACGTCGCAAAAAAAATGAACATGTCGTTAATTTGAAAATTGCGACGAAAAATTGATGTTTGCAAAATAGAGGTGTAGGCAGCTTATAAGACCACGAAAAAATGTGAATTGGCTGCCAACAGCTCCGTCTTTTCTGCTCTTTTGCTCAAATCGACCCAGTAATAGTCATTGTGTCTTCTGCGAAGTTCGCAATCTCCCTTTTCTTCCTCTATCTTCGCATACTTCCATAACCAAGGGCCAACACTCAAAAAAGGGGTAAACTAGCACCGAAAAGATGTCCATTCAAAACCATTTTAACGAGTGTGACAAAGACAAGATCACTTGACAATGTTTTTAGTTTTAAGGAGTCTGAAAAGAGGTTAACTATGGACTCATAGCCTTTTTCTAGATTTAGACTCCTTAGCCCAAAAAATTTTAAAATCTTCTTAGGATAACTCTCCCAGTGAGACGAATCTCTCGAGGTGTACCTTTTTCCTCCTTAATGTACAGGCTGAAAAAATGGGTAAACTCATGCCAGTAGATGTTTTTCTGAACCAATTAACGAGTGTGAAAGAACAAGGTCACTCAACGATATTTTCAATTTTAAGGAGTTTGGAAAGAGCTTAACTATGGACTCTGTAGAGGATGTTCTTCTGGACTAGCTTAGCGAGTGTGAAGGAACAAGGTCACTCAACAATCTTTTTAATTTTAGGAAGTCTGAAAAGAGCTTAACTTTGGACTTCGTGGGGGTTCCTTTTTCGTAAATTTAGTCCCTGAGGCCTTAAAAAGAGGTAAAATTACACCTGAGAATACTCTTCTAGAAAACCGAAGTTCCTAGAGCATACCATTGTTTGTAAAATTGACCATCCAGACCGAAAATGGGGTAAATTACTGCCAGACAGACATGCCTTCAAATTTTAGTTTGGCGAGCTTGAAGGACAACAAGATTGCTTGGAAATATTTTCATGTTTATATAGTCTAAAAAAGGCTTAAAGAAGACTCTAGGGGGATACGACTCATGTATGAAACTATTTTAGGTAGAGCCCACTGCTAGGCTCAAACCAAGAGTCTCTTCGATAGTCAACTTGGAAAGTCTCCCAAAAGGGAAGAAAAAACAAACCACGGTGTAGAAATCGTAGTCATGGCTTCAAGGATAGCCTCATCTGAAGGCAATTCAAAATCTGAGAGATCCGCAAACGAGGGTCAACAGTCCCAAAGGGTGAAGTAAACTAACCATATTCCATATGACGATGGAGGCTTTGGCTAGGACTGACAGAGTCTATCAATGAAGAATCACAAGCATGAGGGCTTGAAGATCTACAAACAACAATATTAGACTTAGAAGGAGACTCAATATCACTTGGAGCTAGAGGGGGAAGCAAGGGATCCCATTCCCCCATTGGATATACTAATGGATCAATTGTTGAGACCAAGTCTCTAGAAGGAAAACATGATTGCATAGGTTCCTTCTCAGAAGAAATTGAACACCGAGGATAAGACGCCACATAATTAACCCGTGGAGGGGTAGAGTCTACACGAACACTAGGAACATATAAAGGGGCAGCCTGAACTAACGCCGAATTAGGATGGTGATTATCATATGCGAGCTGGTCAATAGTGACAATGCTTCCATTGTGAGGGAAATGCATCACTCAAAAGAGCGTAGACACCACAATGTTCATAGCATATACATAATCACGCCCGAGAAGAATATTAAAATATAATGGGCCTTGCACCACTATAACATCAACAAGGACAATCTTCCCACCTAATGAGATAAGAAACTGAGGAAGAATACCCAAATATTCACTAGGATGTCTGTCAAAATCCAATAGCTTATGTGAAGTAGACATAAGATCGGGAGATCCCAATACTTTCCAAACCAAGGAGGATAAAATATTTGTAGAGGCTCCTTCATCCACAATACATCGATAAAGGTTTGTTGAATTAAATTCAACCCTTATTAGAAAAGGTGAAAAAGAAGGAATATGAGGCTCAACAAGATCATTCCAATCAAAGGAAACCATCCTAGGGCTTGGAGGGGGCGTGCTCAGAATGAGCAGAATGCCCCCTTGTTATGAAAGTATTTAACTGGAAATGCTAAAAACATAGTCGGTAGACACATCACTCCCCAAGAGAAGAGTGGGATCAGCCGAATATTGCATCAGCGTGACCACTTTGGTAGACTTGACACTCTCCAAGAGAAGAGTGGGATCAGCTAAAGACTACATCGACATGACCAATTTCTCAACCATTGGCTAAATAGGTTGCAAGACTACATGGTCTAAAGACACCTCACCCACCAAAAGAGGAGTGGGATTAGCCGATGATTGCATCGGCATGACCACTTTCTCAACCATTAGATGAATATGTTGTGAGAATACATGTTCTAAAGTCACCTCAACCCCCAAAAGAGGAGTGGGATCAGCCGATGACTGCATCGACATGACCACTTTCTCAACCAATGGCTGAATAGACTATGAGGAAATCTCAGAAGACTCAGAATCAGAAGAGCTTGCATACAAGGACCACAATCTTCGTACCTCTAGAAGGCTAGGGCACAAATGAGTAAGGTGATCTCCCTTGCAAAGATTACTAGGGAACTTAGGCTTACATTCTATCCTTCTCGGTTTCTCAACATAATCAATGCCTCCAACATGATTAGCAATGGCTGGTTTCACATCTCCAACATGACTTGCAGAGGTTGGTGATGGGTCGATAACATGACTCGCAAAGGCTATAGCCCTATCTCCAATGTGACTAGCAGTGACTCGAATTTTTCCCCCAACATGACTGGAAGAGGCTGGGTGCTTTCCCCCAACGTGACTTATAGAGGCTGGGTGTTGGTCTTCAATGTGACTTGCAGAGGTTGTCGACCTATCTCCAACATGACTCACAGAGGTTGGTGATTTCTTCTTCTTATTCTTCATCTTTCTATTTCGTTTAGACTTCCGATTACTAGTAGTTGTACTTTCACCAGAGGCGAGAGAAGGAGGAGGAGAATATTTGGCTGAAGAAGGAACATAAACATGGTTCCCATGACATAAAGTGATTAACTGAGAATCATTGAGAGCATTCAATACATTTGGAATGTTGCCCAACCAAACCGGTAGTCCCACATTCAACCCAGGAATGTACAAAGTGGCCATCAAAGGGACACCAACGTTTCCGAAGAAAGGAAAAGCACAAGAATCCCCTTGCGAAGGGGTTCCTTGGTTGGTATCATCAGGAACTTTATCCATGAAGATCTTATGCATAGGTTCTCCCCTTGCGGGATCGTTCAAGTCTGTAAAAGTCTCACAAACTGACTATGGAAAACCAGTGTTATCAAATCAATGCCTATAAATAAGTGGCTCCATGTTTCTAAGAGGAAGATTGATAAGTCCTCATGACCGACAGAGTGGGTAGTTTACCACCCTGGGTCAGAGACCCAAAGAAATGACTGAATAACTCACTATGGAAAACTAAGGAGCACAGAGCACACACTAGAAAAAATCCTAAAGGCAAATCAAGCAGACCACTATCTAGTAGGAAGAATAGTTATGCCAACCAACACTAGAGAAACTTACCGACACAAGTGAAAATTGAACACGGAAGCAACCTCTGGGTATGCTCTGCAAAGTGTGGCCTGACGTCTACCCTAGGTACTATGGTATACCCCTGCAGTTACCTGTGTAAGTCCCTAAAATAAAGGAAACTAGGTTTCCATCTTGTGAACAATTACCAGGTGGGTACAGTCGACAGTCGGGTGGACCGCAATAAGCAGGGTATCAAGCCTGAAACCTATTGAGGGTATCAAAAGAAATTTTTTTGGAAGACGACTAAGGACCTCGAATGGATTCGAGACCCACGAAGCTATGTGGAAAATGCGATCAGCAAAATCCCAAGACAAGTCCTCTATATGCATTCCCCACTATGATTGGTATGGATTTGGAGGGGTTATCTCCGCTACCTTTCCGTACACGACCTCATGTTTAGCCCCTGTGTGAGAGGGGGGTCCCGGATAATTTCCATGTTACTTGACTCTTTCACTCCCTAGCATAGACTCCAATGTTTTATTTAAAGGCCTTGAAGAGTTTCCTCTCTAACCTAAATGAAGGCTCTATCCTAATCTAGTTGATGGACCCTATAAACATGAAAGTCTGATTAATTTTAATTAAGCATTAATTTTACTGGCTTTATTTACTCAAAAAGGGTGCAGAAGTGAAACTGATGTTGTTAAGACTCTTGCGAAAAATGAAACTTATAAGAACACTAGAAAAGAAGGATTATCTTTCTCTCTCTTTTTTTTTAAATGCTTCAAAATAAGAAACTTGAAAATGAATTATTTTCTTTTGTTCTAAAGCAATTAAAAGGGAAAAGTGAAGAACAGACAAAACCAAAGAAACTGACTTGTGGTCTACTGCAGATCATAGGGAGTCACTGAAGGAACCATAGAGGCTAAATAAAAAATACTCACAGACTCGTCCAAAACCCTTTCAACGAAAACACAAGAAATATTTAAAAGATAAATAAATTGACGTCAAACCTAGGATTAAAGACTGTAACTACAAAGACCAATAATAAATCAAGAAACCCCTGAGAAGTCAGACTTCAATCAGGGAAGAGGATTACTACCTCTGCTTAAGAAAAAGGCTTCCTAACACAGGCATGCTACTAACACTTAACAAACATGTGTATGTATGCAGGTTGTCCAAAGGTAGGGCGTGTATATACGCATGCAGACCCACTGCAGGCCGCGTACACCTCTGTAACTTCTCAAAAAAAGGAAAACTAATAGTCAAGATGACAGGTCGGGAGTAATGGTATGGTAGACCATAATCCCTTGAAGGCTCAACAACTTATAGATAACTCAAAGAGTTAATTAAACCAATTAAAACACCCAAAAACATCACCTAAAAACCCTAGAGGCTCCCTAGTATGGTCACCAATTCTACTATAGTGGGAAAACCCCCCTACAGACTACACTAGGGTTCTAAAGTGTATTCAGAGCTAACCGTCTAAAAGCTCCTACTTTTAACAACTATCCCGACAACAACCCACATTCATGCATAAAATACAAATTATAGGGATCTGATAGTCTTACCTTTAACTCCACGTCCGGTGTCGATCCCTTTGCATTCGGTCGCTTCTCGACTGCAAATCTCCTCCCAAGTCTAACCTGCATTCACCAAAATAAAAACAAGAAAATATGAAAATGAATTCTATATATGAATTAGTGGGTTATATGTCATAACAAAATGTAAATCAAACATGAAGATTGAACACATCATATGGCGTGACAAAAAAAGTACTTCTTTATATTAATCTCACAGAGTTACTTACAAAATGAGATCGATGATTTCTCCTCGAACTTGGTTCTAGGTTCCTCTTCACCAAGCTCCAACTTCTTCCACGTATCCTTCTTCTCTCACACTTCTCTCTAGAGAATGGGCATAGGCTTATGGATGAGAAAAAAGGCAAGAATAGGGAATTCTGGCTCAAAACTCACAATGTGGCTGCAAATTCTTGGGGCAAGGGGGAAAAGAAAAATGGGCAGAGTTTCATTGTTGATATATTTCTCCTTGGAATGAGAGCCCAACACCTCTTTTTATATGAAAAAAATATGGTTATTCGGTTGGGTGACAGGATATAGGTGGTCAATTGGTTAGGAAACTACCCAATAGCCTATAATCTCAACGAATCCCTTGCAACTTTTTATTTTTTGCAACTTTTCTGGGTATACGCGAGTTGTAATGGCGCAACTAGCATACGTACATAGGCAGTAGTGGTGCAACTAGCGTACATACATGGGAAATAGTGGTGCAAGACATGTACATCTTCAAAAATTGTGTTTTTAAGAAGAGTTATTCTGTATTGGCTTGGAAAAAATAGTAAGTAAGATGGCCTGATGCCAGGTCTGCATGTGTGGTGCAATTTAGGGTTATAACAATATACCTTCAGATTGATTTTGAGACTGGTTTTACTGAGCCTTGTTCGTGAATATGACAGACTTTGGCATGTAGCCACCTTTGTATTTCCTATTCATGGAAATGGGGATCTATTTGGTACATTTTCACATGGATCTGCAGTGTAATTCAAATTGGCATCCATGTGTGAAAAGTCAGTACACATTGTAATGAGAAACTAGTTCTTCCATTTGGGTCCCCATTATGTTAATGTTTTATGCCATTATTATAGTTCTTTGCATTTCATAAGATAAGAGCATAATAAGAAAAAGATCACTTAGAAATACACATTCACAAGAGACACACCATTTATCCCGGGAAACCCACTAGGGGAAGAAAACCCAACAAAAAATTCCTTATCATAAATGGCTTATACAATGTTCAAGAGATAACTCAAACCAATACATAAATTCCTCCCCAAGAGATGTGCCACTATTCTTCTCCTCTCTCCAACTTCTAATTGCAGCTTGCCTCATAAGAGAATGAGCAAGTGAGTTGTGTATTAGAAGTGAGGCACTAGCCTCTTATTTATATCAAACTGGCATGTGTGAAAGGTCACAATCTGGCAGGGTTGACCTCTCACTCTGGGTGGGTAAACCCACCTTTAATTAATTCTGGGTCTTCCATTATAACTACTGGGGCCGACTTATTATTCTACACTTTGTAATTGTCCGATGACCAATCCACAAAAGGGGATTTCGTCCTTATACAATTACCAACATGATTAATCCTCAATGGGGATTAATTCAATAACAATAATAATAATAATGACATGATTAATCCACAATGGGGATTTAATCCAATAACAAAATAATAATAAGAATGCTCTTCGCAGTTACATTATTTCAACACTCCCCCTTAACAAGAAGGGTATTCTTCATCAACATCAGGCGAGAGAGGTCTGCATCATCAGTGGCATTTGGGGGATAGTATCATCAATATCATCTTGAACCATTGTCTAGCACATTTACGAGTCATTTGAAGTTTTCTTCATCAACAACATCATCATTCTCGAAATAATGCTATCATCATCTGCATCAAACATGTATCAGTAAAAATTATACCTCATTACAGCACTAGGATGTCACATCACAGTACTACACTAGCTTAATATCATAGATCAGTGTCAGTCACATCTTTCTTTACATCTAACAACTAGGTCAGAAGCAAGTAATATCATCATCTCGCTTTACGTCTAACAACTAGGTCAGAAGCATGACTCATCTTGCTTTACATCTAACAATGAGGTCAGAAGCAAGGAACACATCAACATCTCTCTTTACGCCTAACAATGAGGTTAAAAGCGAGGAATCATCAGTGTTATGCTTTACGTCTAACAACTAGGTCAGAAGCATAACTCATCTTGCTTTACATCTAACAACGAGGTCAGAATCAAGGCACACACGGCATCATGCTTTACATCTAACAATGAGGTCAGAAGCATGATTCATCTTTCTTTACGTCTAACAACTAGGTCAGAAGCAAGGAATCAATGGCGTTATGCTTTACGTCTAACAACAAGGTTAGCATCATAACTCATCTTTCTTTACGTCTAACAACTAGGTCAGAATCAAGGAATACATCTACTCCCCCTTTTAGGGAAGGTCCTTTCAAACAATACCAAGCTTATCTCGAAAGTGTTCAAACTTTACACGAGATAGAGTCTTAGTCGTCACATCAACAACCTGTTCATCCGTGCTAATGTACTGGAGATTCAAGTCTCATCTTTGTACCATGTCGCGGATGAAATGATAGCGGATCTCTATGTGCTTCGACCTGTCATGGAACATAGGATTCTCTGTCATTTTAATACATCTTTGATTGTCACATAGAATTGCAGTTGCTCGCATCTCCAAATCAAATAGGTCTATCAGCAACTTTCAAAGCCATATAGCTTCGCAGCTAGTAGAACATGCGGAAATATACTCTGCTTCCCCTGTGTTGAGAGCAATACTGGATTGCTTCCTACTCTACCATGAGATCATAGCTGATCCCAAACTGAAACAACATCTGGAAGTGTTTTTTCTATCAGCAATGCTTCCTGCCCAATCTGCATCAGTATATCCACTCAGTGTGAAGTCATGATCTCCATAATAGCTGATACCATAATCCATTGTACCTTTAAGGTACCTCATCACATGTTTTTCAACCACTAATGAACACGTCTGGGCTCTACTAGAAACCGACTCAAGGTGTTCACTGCAAAACAAATGTCTGGTCTGGTGTTCGTCAGGTACATTAGCGATCCAATAATCTGTCTGTACAGAGTGGCATTTATCAAATCTAACAAAGTATAGACCAATAGATTTAGCTTTGCTTCTATGGGTTTATTCATGGACTTGCATTCTAGCATGTCGAATCTCTTTAAGATTTCGACCGTGTACTTCCCTTGGTTAAGGAATATTCTTTCCGAACTCTGCCATACCTCAAGACCTAAGAAGTAATGCATTAGGCCAAGGTCTTTCATTTCAAATTCAGCAGAAAGTCTCTGTTTACATTCAACAATGAAATTTTCTTCTCCATTTAAGAATAAGTCATCCACATACAGTAATAGTATTACTGGTTCATTCTCCTTGATCTTGAAGTAGAGATTTGAATCTTCTCTACTCTTGGTAAAGCCCAAGCTCATCAAGAAATTGTTTATATGGCCATACCAAGCTCTGGGAGCTTGCTTCAATCCGTATAAGGCTTTATTCAATCGAAAGACATGAGCCTTCCTGTCTTCAACCTCAAATCCTTGGGGTTTCTCTATATACACTTCCTCTTCAATGACACCATTCAGAAAAGCTGTCTTCACAACCATCTGGTGAAGCTTCCATTTCATCTTGGCAGCAAGAGCTATAATGGTTATGATTGAAGTGTATCTGGCCATAGGAGCGAAAGTCTCTTCATAGTCGATTCCTTCCTTCCGGGAAAAGCCACGAGCGACAAATCTTGCTTTATATTTCTCAATACTTCCATCGGCAGCATGTTTTATCTTGAAGATCCATTTTGATGATACCACATCCTTACCTTTTGGTCTGGGAACAATTTCCCATACATCATTCTTTACTATGGATTGGTATTCCTCTGTCATGTCATATACCCATTCCTTCTTCTGGATGGCCTCTTCAAAAAATGTAGGTTCCTCATCAAGTAGATTGCACATCAAAGTCGTGTAACTTGAGAATGGCTTTGGTATCTTCCCCTGTCTTGTGGTTCCTTCTAGAACACCATACTTCTCTCCATCTTGAAAAAGATCTATTGCCCAAGTAAGATTTATTTTATGGGAAAAGGTCATTTGAGGAGGTTCTTGAACTTCTATGATATCAGGATATTCAGGAGTCTCCTCATCAGGGAAAGCTATGTCTTCCCTTATAGGTTCTGCAGCTCTGGGAACTTCCCTCACAGATTCTGTCATCCTGGGATTTATAGGTTCCTCTTCATATACCTCTTCAAGCTGGCATCTTCTCGATTTCTTAAGAGAAGATTCTTCATCAAAGGTCACATCCCTGCTAATATCAATATGGCGGTGACCAGGTATGTAGATTATGAAGGCCTTGGATACCTCACAGTATCCCACAAATATTCCCTTCTTTCCAAAGGGTTCCATATTGTTTCTTTCTCTTTCGGTATATGGATAAACATTGGACAACCAAATATTTTGAGATGGCTTACCTCTGGCTTCTTTCCGGTGAACATTTTTTCCAGGGTCTTGAACCCAAGTGTGCTATGGGATAATCTATTTTGCACATAAACAACTTCCATTGTTGCTTCTGCCCATAATCACATAGGAAGATCTTGATCATAGTCTTCAGAGCTTCCAACATGGTTCTATTCTTTCGTTCAGCTACACCGTTTTGTTGGGGATCTTGATCCCAACATCTTTGCAGAAGTTCATGAGATTTTCTGAGGTATATTCTCCTCCATTATCTGACCTGAGTATCTTAATATTCCATATAGAAGGGTTCTCTTATCAAGGCTTTGAATTCTTTGATCTTGTTGAACACTTCAAATATATCTAGGTCTTTTATGAGAATAATCATTAATGAATGATACATAGTATACATACCCATTAATGGAGGATGATGGCATTGGGATACATACATCTGAATGAATGAGTTCTAGGACTCCTTTTGCCTTGTTTTCCCTCTTCGAAAACGGATTCTTGATGTTATTCCCTTACGCACATCCATCGCATACACCTTCATGATCACCTTTCAGTTATGGTAAACCTATGATAGATTTTCATATGTATAGTAGCGCCTTATAGTTGATGTGAGCTAATCTTTTAGAGTTCACATGGATTCTTCAATAGTGTGGGTCATGGCAGCTTCTGAGTGACCCACCTTCTTCTTTTCCACTGATGATTGCTTCATTTATGATCTCTTCTTTAGCACATTGCCTTCTGCAACCTTCGCTCATGTGACCTGGAGAAAGGTCAACAAAACAACAAGCAAGAATAATATCCTTCTTGATAATATAAATCAATAGCATGAACAATCATCACAGTAGCTCCTTTAGAGCTTATTACTTATAATTTAGCAAAGAT
>JZKD02S2193641.1:30305-40600 GCA_000966675.3 Picea glauca
AACTCTGGAAGAAGGCCATGGTTGAAGAAATGGATGCCTTGGATAAGAATGAGGCATGGGATATAGTTGGGTTTCCATTTGGAAGAAAATTTGTTGTTAGAAAATGGTTGTTTAAGAAGAAGTTTAATGCACAAGGTAAAGTGGAGAAATACAAAGATCGGTTAGTAGCAAAAGGTTACTCCCAGGCAGATGGAATTGACTTTGGTGATATTTTTTCTCTTGTTTCTAAGTTAACTTCTATTAGATTTCTTTTATCTATAGCAGCTGCTTTTGATCTTGAATTGGAATAGATGGATGTGAAGACAACATTCCTTCATGGGGATCTAGGAGAAGAAATCTACATGAAGCAGCCAGAAGGATTTGTAGTGAAGGGAAAGAAAGAGCTGATTTGTAAGCTAAATAAGTCACTATATGGTCTGAAGCAATCACCTAGGATGTGGTACCAAACATTTGACACATACATCATTGGATTGGGATTGTAAGAAGCAGGGTTGATCACTGTGTATATTCCAAGCAGGTTGGTAATCACTTCATTTATGTAGTGTTGTATGTTGATGACATGTTGTTGGTAGGAAATAACATGGATGTTATCAAGGAGGTGAAATCCCATCTATCCTTCAAATTTGACATGAAGGATCTTGGTGTTGCTAACTTCATTATGGGAATGGAGATTAAAAGAGATCGTGCAAACAAGAAACTTTGGTTGAATCAGAGAAAATATGTTGAGATGATATTGCAGAGATTTAATATGCATGGAAGTAAACCGGTCAAGGTTCCTATTCCTATAGGTGTAAATTTATCTACAGATCAGTGTCCTAAGAAACATGAAGAAGAAGAGGACATGTCCCATGTCCCGTATGCCAGTGAAGTTGACAGTTTGATGTATGCAATGGTATGTACTAGACTGGACATTGCACATACAATGGGAGTTTTGAGCATGTATATGTCAAAACCAGGGAAGGAGCATTGGACAACAATAAATAAGGTCTTCAAGTATCTTCGTGGCACTACCAGTTATGGATTATGCTACCAAGGAAGACCAAGATTGGACATAGTGCTGGACATACATAGATTTTTTGATGCAGACTGGGCTAGAGATCTAGATCGCAGAAGATCTACAAGTGGGTATGTGTTTAACCTATTTGGAGGAGCAATCAGTTGGATGAGAAAAAGATATATTGTAGTGGCACTCTCAACTACAGAAGCTGATTACACGGCAAGCACTCATGCAAGCAAGGAAGCAGTATGGTTACAAAGATTGTGTTCAAGTATTGGTTTGGTACAACAAGCAGTGAGATTAGATTGTGATAGTCATAGTGCAATATTCCTGGAAAAGAACCCATCTTATCATTCAAAGACAAAACATATTAATGTTCAATATCACTTTGTGAGAGACACAGTTAAGGAAAAGAAGGTGTTGTTGGAAAAGGTTGACACTTTGAAGAATGTTGCAGATTCATTGACAAATTCTGTGATCACAAAAAAGTTCTCCTCGTGTAGAGTAACAATGGGCATTGCTGCCCTGGATTGTTGACTATATAATCCCCTGGACCCCTGGATGCAAAGAAAACAACAAGTGGGAGAATGTTGGGTATGTTTTATATTCTTTGCATGTGTGTGTGTGGGCACGTCATATATGACAACTGCATCTGACGATCCCTCGTATTAGTACTCTTCTTGTGTCGTGTGCGCTGGGTGCTTTTCTGGGGAGGTCCCAGGGGGGAAGGTATGCCCCCCTGTGGTTACGCGCAACTCCCTGAAATTGCTTTTGAGAAGTTTTTTCTATTTTTAGGGGATTTTGCTATTTTTAGCAGTTTACTAAAAATAATCTCGGTTTTAGGGATTAGGGTTTTGGTATCTACGAAATACCTAAAAACATTGTATATATTGTATAGTGAATGGTGAAATTCAATATAATGAATATAATAAAGGTTTTCCTGGTTGAGGGTTTCCGGTATAAATCTTTGTGTACTATGTGAATGAGCCATTGATTAAATTTTGTTTTTCTTAAGAATCTATATGCATTTCTTTACTTCACAGGTTTAAAACTTACATGCAACCCATGTACATCGGGTTTTTTACCCAAAATTAAAAAATGGTGTCGGGTTTCCATGTCACGTCACAAGATCCATGATCCTTGACCTTCCATATATTGGAAACATTCTGAATCGACCCTTTAGTTCCACTTGAAGGCTATAAATGGGCCAAATATGAGCTATGGAAAGGAGGAGAAGAATTCAACTTTGAGAGAAAAGTTACTCTGGAGAAATTATTCACTTCATATTGAGTCTGCATCTCTTTGTCCTTTTAATTTTGAACACATTGTTCATCCCCCAAGCTCTTCCCTACTCAATTGAGAACCTCATTGTCTCTCTTATATGAGATTTCCTTTGGTGGAGTCCCAGCTGGAAGGGACTTAGTTTCTTGGTTCCGAACCATGCTAATACAGAAGTTTGTAATTCATTCACTTCTGTTGATTACATTTTAATAGAAATACTCTTTTCTCATCCAATTAATATCTTGCAAATATTTGAATTTTTATTCCATGGGAGTATTTGTTATGAATGTTGATGGATTATGCTATTGAATGTGATAACATTATATATTATCACCATATTCTTGATTTTCTTGGTTGTTGAGGACAAGTTGCAGGTGTATTTCTTTGAGTCAAGTGCTCAATGATGGACTTCATCGAACGTCTAGACGAGGTAGGAATTTTATATTGTCTTGCTAGCGTATTTGTTTATATAGAATACCTAAGATTAACGTTGATTTCTACAGCCATTTCCTTCTGTTTTGGTTTACCCCTAGCCATAGAGAGATTTTCCTCGTAACAGACACTTTGTACCATACAACTACCCACATGACTCCTTTATAAGTGGTATATGTACAAAATCCACATTCATTTCTCTCATATTTTCCAGGTGTCTCGAAGGTCCAGGAAATTGAACAAACACTTATAGTTCAAAAGGATACTCTCCTTACCCTCAAAGAGAATTTGGTCATGGCCTAGAATCACACGAAGAAACAAGCAGATCAAGGTCGATCTAAACATCAATTTGTAGAAGGGGATCAGGTGTTTCTTTGACTGCAACCTTACAAGAAAAATTCCCTCAAGGCTGACCATTGTCAGAAACTGGCGCCCAAATTTTATGGTCCTTATATCGTTCTCAAGCATGTGGGACAGGTGGCCTATCAGTTATCTTTTCTGATTCATTGTAATCTCCATCCTATTTTTCATGTTTCTTGCTTAAAGAAGGTGATTGTAACTAAGTTCCAAACTCAAACCAACCTTCCCGAGTTGGACGAAGAAGGCTCCATTTGGCTACAAACACAAACATTTTTGGACCAACATGAGTGTTGTCTAAGTCAGTGAACCATCAAGAAAGTGTTAGTTCAGTGGAAATATATAACTCCAGTAGATTTCACTTGGGAACCAACTACCATTCTTCAACAATTTCCCCTTCTCAAGCCTTGAGGACAAGGCTATTTTTAAGGGGGAGGACATGTTAGGGACCTAACCCCTCATGTAGGTAGAATAATATATTTCCATGTAATAAAGGTCAATATTAATAAGGCCTAGCAATAAGGAAGAATAAGTCCAATGTAAGAAGACCTAATAGAAGATTCCACTTCTAAAAGGATCTTCCTCTAGATGGTTCTTTTGATAGACATATTTAGTATAAATAGGATTCGAGGGTATGAGAACTTTTGTCTTGGATATTATTGTAATTGAGATATGCTTTGTTGGAGGTTTCCCCCTCGAAGAGGCAAGTAAAAATTTCTCTCAGTAATCAAAGTGCTCTTTCTAGTGTTATTCTGGTATCATTTTGGTATTATTGTGGTGTTGTTCTAGTTATATTGTTGTTCATATTCCATTTATAGATATTTATTTATGTTCTGCATAATTTTTATATCTKGGATATTACATGGATCTTATCCCCTTAGCACTTGACATCATGGTGATTGATAGACTAGAGAAGTGGTTACATGAGCTTCTTGGGGAAAGCCATGTGGTTCTTGATTTCTAAGTAATATATAAACCCATATTTGGAATGTTTGGGGGTTCACTCATTGTTCATTTCTCACACTCTTCATCATAATCACTCTCTCCATTCACTGATTCATTATTTCTCATTCATCCTTCATCTTGGCTGGGAAAGGAAAAATGAATTTTTGGGAGAGAAGCCATTATTGGTTGGATATAGTGATTGTTGATGTATTCCAGCCATGAATTAATGCCTCCATGCCCGAGATGTATTGGCATGCATTAAATTTTGTTCACAACTGTGAATCTTGAGAGTCCCAGCATGGAGATTCTTCTTTGGATGCACTGGATCCATGGAAGGAGGTGATCATCCTAAGGGACTCTGTGGTAGAGAAGGGGGTCCATTCTCTTGAGTTGTGAAGGCTAGATAGAAGAGAGCTAGTGTACATTGGATTTTTTTGTGTTGATAAAAATGTGATAGATTGAGTGATCATTGGTTTGGGAAGCTTAGTGACACCCTGGAACCCTCCTTATGGATTCATAACCTTGGCTCATGGGGGTCCTGTTGTTGAGACTTGGAATGACATTGTCTATGGTTGCGTCGAACGTCCTTGGTCTGCATCCAGTTGGTAATTCAATTTTTTTAAGATAAGTGCTATATGTCATGTGTTTCTATGCTTGCATATTCATTTCTATTCTGTATTAATTAAAATCTCTAAGACGTGTGTCTTTAATGTGTCTTCGTGTTGTTTGTTGTTGTGCATGTCATGCTTAAACATTATTTTATGCTATAACATGAATCTTGATTATTGCATGTGTTGTTATGGTGTTCTTTCATGCTTATTTATTTATTAAATGTTAATCAAAATTTTTAAATCAGTTTATAAGTGATTTTTTGAAGTAGCATACCTAGCCCATGGGTGGTTGGGTACGTTACATGATGTCTATGCTTTGTCTTCAATTTTTGGCATTCTAGAGACCTAGCTATGTAATTAGCCACTTCTTTCTTCATTCATGGACAAAAGTATTAGTTTCTTACTGTTGCAATTGTTTTATGATATCCTAATTTCCCAACATATGGCACATTGTGCATTTCCCTCAAAATTGTATTTTTCATCTCGCCTGAATTTGGAACATATATTTTACTTATATTTTTCAATAATTAGTTTTCTACTTAAAATTACTTTGTTGTAGTGTTTCCTTTATTTTTAAATATTGTTGATCTGAATTTGCAGCCTCTAGAATTTTTTCTTTTAAATCTATGTTGAACATATTGATGGCTTAAATATGCATTTTGTGAGCTCTTATGTTGAGTGCATCAACCACCTTATTTTTCTTTCCTTTATATGCTTAATTTCAAAGTCATATTCACTCATAAATTCCAACCATCTAATTTGTATGGCATTTAAGGTTAGTTTTCCAAACAAATGCTTCAGACCAAAATGGTATATCCTTAGCTCAAATATTCTCCCCATGAGGCAATGTATCCACATTTTTAATGCATGTACAATGGCTGCTAATTCCAAGTCATGTGTAGCATAATTACTCTCATGCTCTTTTAATTTTTGAGACTCATAGAATACCACATAATCTTTTTTATTGAGGACTCGACCAAGCCCTTTATTTCATGCATCAATGCACATCACAAAATCTTCATATGAATATGAAATCTTTAGTATTGGTTCCCTTGTCAAAATATCCTTCAACTACTGAAAAATTTCTTCACATTTTGGAGTCCATTCAAATTTCACTCCCTTCTTTTGCAAAGAAGTGATTGGGATTGCAATCTTTGAAAATAATTTTATGAATCTTCGGTAATAAATGGAAAGACCCATAAAGGATGTGACCTATGTCACATTTCTTGGTGCTATCCATCCTCTAGAGGCCTCTATCTTCTCAGGATCAATTGCTATCCCATTTTCTGAAATAATATGCCCCAAGTAGTGAATCTTTTTTTATAAAAGTTGCACCTACTTAGTTTGGGATACAATTTATGCTCTCGTAAGAATTGCAACTCCATTTTCAAATTTTTCTCATGCTCTTCTTCTATCTTTGAGTAGAAGGTAATATCATATAAGAAAACAATCAAAAACTTGTCCACGTACTCCCTGAACACTCCATTCAAGAGGCACATGAAAATTTTTAGTGCATTTGATAACCCAAATGAAACTATTGTTGTCTTATTGATATCCTCTTATTTTATCCTCAATTGATGATAAATTGATCTCAAGTAAATCTTAGAAAATATTCTTTCATTTTTTAGTTGATCAAATAGATCATCAATCCTTCACAAATGATATTTGTTCTTTATAGTGACCGTATTCAACTATATGAAATCAATACATAGCCTTAAGGTCCCATACTTCTTATTTAAAAAAATAAATGGGGCTCCCCAATGTGATGGAATTGGGAATATATACCCCATGCTTCAAAGTTCTTCAAGCTACATCTGCAACTCTTTCAATTCTGGTGTGTTAATTCTGTAAGGTGTCTTGGACAATGGGGCAGCGCCTGGCACCAATTAAATAGAGAAATCAATGTCTCTCTTTGTTTGAAAACACAAGAATTCCAATATAGGATGAACACCTTCAGTAACCACTCACACAACCACATCAAATATCAACACATCGATGTTTTCACATGGTAAAACCCCTACAGGGAAACATACATGGCCCCAACCAACATGGACACTTGGAGCAATTTATTAATGAAAAAGAAAAATTTACAGAGAGATTTACAAGAGATTTTCTCACAATCGATCATCAACAAATGACCCTCCATGCTCTTTAAATAGATATCGTGGACCAATTGGGTGATAAGACATGGATCAATGTATCTATTAATATTGAGGAGAATATGAACTATAAGATCACTCTATGTCAAGAACATATCATGACCTTCATATTTCCTAACTAAAAATTCATACTAATGTGTACTAAAGAAACACACTGAGAAACACACTTTTACCTACCAACACATTAGACCAAGTTGATCTTAACTAACTCCTAAGTGTCTAAATATTATAACATCCCCCTTTAAGAACAACTTGGGATAGGATTGAAGGATTTACAAATATGACACAATATGAGATGGAAGGAGGCATTAGATCCTATCCCCCCTTAATGACAATTTCTTGAGCTCCTAACATAGATCAAAGTTTGGAGAACTTTGCTTCTATAAGAGAATTTGTGAAAATATTTGCAACTTGATCTTCTGTAGGGAAAAGGAGCACTACAATAACTTGATCATGAATGATATTTCTAATGAAGTGCATGTGTATCTCGATGTGTTTTCTACACTGATGTTGAAATGAATATTTAGCAAGCTTGATGGCACTCCGATTTTCACACCAGAGGGTTGTCGGATGCTGCTACTGGAATAAAAAATATGAAAGGATTTTTTCGAAGACACAAGGCTTCTTGACTTGCATTAACTACTGCTTGGTAATTTTATTCTGCTGAAGAAAGATAAATAACATGTTGTTTCTTATAGGACCAAGTGACATATACTTAACCAAGGCTTAAAAAACTACCTGCAATAGATTTTTGATCATTAAGGCCATCAACCCAATCTGAATCAGTGAAACCAAAAAATAAATGAGTCCCCCATGAAAAGTAATGTATCTCGAATTGAACTGTACCCTAGACATACCAACGCATCCTATTAGCTATATTCGAATGGCTTTGATGAGGTGTTTGCATATACCAGGAAAAAAGACCAACAACAAACGGAATATGAAGATGGGTATGAGTCAAGTATAAGAGGCTACCAATTAATGGACGGTACAAAGTGGCATCAAATTCAAGAGAAGTATAGGTCGCAACAAGTTTTACTCCAGACTAGAAGTGAGAAGGGGATGGTTTTTCCATGTGAAAGCGATGAATAAGGTCACAAGCATACTTATACTAGGAAAGAAAAATTCTTTTCTTGGTTTTAAAAACTTGGAGGCCAAGGAAATAATGCAAATATCCTAAGTTAGTCATTTCAAATTTCTTGTTAAGGCTAGTTTTCACATGGTTTGGAAGTTTAGGGCCACTACCATTGAGGATAAGATAATAAATATAAAGAACATGGATTATGAGATGGCTTCCTACTTTCTTGGTATAGACATTAGGGTTAGAATGACATCTATAAAAGCCAGTATCAAGAAGAAAGCTACCCATTTTGGCATACCAAGCTTAAGGAGCTTGCTTAAGACCATACAGAAAATTATTAAGGAATAAAACAAGGTTTGAGTCATTCTAGACATACCGAGGAGGTTGTTCCATGTAGATTTATTCTTGCAAATCCCCATGCAAGAAGGAAGATTTAACATCCATCTGATGGACCTCCCATTTATGTGAGGAAGAAAGGGCTAGAACAAGGTGAATATAATTCATTTTGGCTACAGGGGAAAAGGTTTTATTATAGTCTATGCATTCAAATTGAGAAATCATTTGGAAACTAATCAATTCTTGTGTCTTTCAACACTTCCATATGATGCATACTTATTTTTGTAGACCCATTTACATATGAAAAGTTTTCTTCCTTTCAGAAGAGGTACAAGATCCCAAGTATCATTCACCATTAAAGAGTGATACTCTTTATTCATTGTTGTATCTTAATATAGATGACCTAAAGTTTATGCAAATATCTCTTGATCACGATTCTCTAAAAATTTATCCAAAAGAGAAGAGGCTCACTAGAACTATGAATGTTTCCAACGCCGATCTGAAGGATCATTGACAAGATCACCAATTACTTCTCATGTTGAAGGGACCTATCTAGGAAGTGGTGGTGTTGGTTCAGATTTATGTTAAATGGACTCATCTGGAGAAAGGTGAGTAGGAAGAGGTGGAATTTAATCCTCACTATCATCATCTGAAGAAGGCACAAACACCGAACATGCATCACATGCTGAATAAGGAACAAACGCCAAAATATGATGGTGGGCCAAGACATTTTCATCAAATTTAACATTGCTTTTAATGATAATTTCATTACAATGTGGTTGAAGAAGTATATAACCTTTGACATCTTTAGAATAACCAACAAAAATACACTTCTCACTTTTAGGCTGCAATGCTTTCCTTTTCTCATCAGGATTGTGAGCCCATGCTACACTGCCAAATACACAGAAGTTACTTACATATGCCTTAAGTTTATTCCATGCTTCTTCTGTTGTTATATTTTTAATATCCTTTTTGGGAGTGCGAATTACCATGTAATTTTCACAGTTAATGTATTTCTCCCAATACTTTAAACCTAATCCATTAGGTTGGATCATACAATTAGCCATTTCTTTTAATGTGTGGTTTTTTCTCTCAACAACACCATTTTTTGTGGTGTTTATGGAACAATGTGTTCTATTTGGATTCCCTGTGGAGTGAAATAAATGAAAAATTGATTGTTTACATATTTACCTCCATTATCTATTCTTAATATTTGAATTTGATGTGTAGATTGCGTTTCTACAAGGGCCTTGTAGGACATGAACTTGTCAAAAAATTCACTCTTAATTTTTAAGTAAACCCAAGTGCGTTTGGAAAAGTCATCAATGAAATTTAAGAAATACTTGCACCCAAAAAAGGAAGGAGAAGAAAGTGGACTAGACAAGCGAATGTGAACAAGTTGCACAATGCAAAGGGTCCGAGGCATGCCAAGAGGCACATTTGTCAAAATAATCCCTATGGTGTTTTCTGAGAACACAACTGACACAAACACCATCTCTGGATGAAAGAAGAGGAGGACCAGTCACAATATGTTGATTACATAGACGCTGTAATGAGTGATAGTTTAGATGAACAAACTGTTCATGCCAATTTTTTCTCAAGTAATCATTATGAGCAATAAAAACTGATGGAAGAGATGATGAACCAAAATTTTCAAACTTGTACAACTTGGTAATATGATAAAAAATTATAGTTGCAATGAGTTGTTGAAGATATTTTAGATCCTTGATTACAAATTGGTGAGGTGAAAACTCTATGGTTTTACCTTCACCTAAATGAGTGATTTGATATACTGATAGAAGGTTGCAGGAAAGAATTGGAACACATAATACATGATTGAAATTACCATTATCCACTTGAAATGTTCCAAACCCTACATCACTAAGAGATCTATCATCACTAACAAATATTTTCTTGGTGTTATATTCATTTAGAGAAAAAAATATGGCTTTATCCTTATCTATATGATTGGATTCTCCAGAATCAATAAGCCACTCATTAGAAGAAGAAGTATAAGTCACATTGAAGGAGAAATTAGAAGAAAAATGTGCATGTCCATGAGAAGAAGAATAAGAATAAACACTAATGTTGTGCTT
>JZKD02S2193652.1:17046-33746 GCA_000966675.3 Picea glauca
TATCAATTGTTTACTTTCGTTTAAATTATGATTATGTGTTCTTTCTTTTGCTCATTAGCAAGTTTGACTATTTTGAATAATAGGTTCAATACTTCATCAAATAATATCTTGGTTGGTTTCTCATTTTCATAAAATCATTTGGTGGTATTAATTAATTATTTTTTTTCATTTTGCATCTCATTTCAAAATAAAAATAATAATAAAAAAAAATTTATCTATCATTTGTTCGATTTTGTAAAAAAACAAAATTTATATTTTTCTCTCATTCATTAACTTGAAGCTTCTAGAATTTTAAGATCATATTTGAAAGGAAATTATAAACAATGTTTGTTTAGAACTTATACTTAGTTTAAATTCATTTTTTATTTTATTGTTCTAGATTTTGTTTTATTCACAATTTTTAGGTTATTAATTTACATTTCTTTTTTGTTTCACAAGTTTCTATTATCAGTTATTTGGTACAGATATGATCATGGCTTGATTTTATTATCTAAATACGTTCAATATGATTGATCCAAAAATAATATTGGATTGCTGCAAATAAATTTATGAGCAACAACAGATAAAATTTGGAAATGCGTCAAGAACGAAGACACGATTTTGCGGGACTGATTGCAGCCAAACCGTGAAGAATTTCAAGATACGGTTGAAAACCCATTTCCCAAATGGACCCATTTAGTTTTTGCATAGAAATTTTTGCAAACAAATGCACGATTTGAAGGATATTTGTGTCTCTTTACAAAGCAAATTTCAGGTGGCAGAAATTATTAGTGACGCTTAGACTGTTCATTCATAATATAAATATATGAGAAAGTTCAGAGCCATGAGGAGGTAGGAAATTCAGAGGAGCATTTTTATCCTTTCTCTTTTGTATATTATTTATTTTTTAAACTTTTCTTCTTTTCAAATGGAGTAACGGATGGTTGGAATCTTTGGGAGAATGGACGAGTATTTTCAAAGAAGAATATGGAATTCCAGGTTGCTTAATGGCTTTTGTCCTGTGAGTAAAATGGTTTTATTTTCATTATGATATCTTCATATTCTTTGAATAATTGATTATGCATTGATTTAAATTATCTTTAGTCTTTTTTATCAATACATGGTTAATTGCTATCATTTATATATTATTTTTTTCAATCTTTAAGAATCTATTATCCCAAAAGTTCTTCCTAGACCATATGATGAACATATTTTGCTGAAACTATATGTGAAAACAATTTACTCTTTGGTTTTTGTGCTTTTGTAGATTGTGCAATGTTAATATTGGTTCTCATATAATTTTTGAATATGAAACTTTATTTGTATTGAATTAGCTTTAGACTATTCTGCATATAATTTTTTATATCATGTTTTTCTTTATGTTGTTCATTATCTTTTGTTTTAGTTTATAACTCTGACTGATCATCTATTCAATTATTTTGAGTTTACATATGATGCTAAATAGATGGTAACACCATTCCTGAGAATTGAAATTTCTTTCATTTTTAGTTATTGGACATTTCAAGGTCACAAGATATATAATTATTTGTCTTTTTGTCGTTATAAACTCACTCCAGAATATGAAACACTTCGTTGAATTTATTCAGAAAGTATTATTCTTTCTATTGTCATAGGTTTACACTTGACATGGGTTAAGAGGAGCTCATACAAATATAGAGAGATGCATTTAGCTTAGTACTATTAATCAGTGAGAGGTTACTAAGTGCATTGCTTTCTTTTATTCAGATTTGTGTATATATGAATGAGATGATGATTACATTAATTAGCTTTGACTATTTCTGTGTCATTGTTTTAATTGTATTTACTTAGTATTTATTAGTTTAAAATCTTTAAACATTAAAAAAAACAAAAATATTTATGTTCTTAATTTATCTTATTTTGAAACATTATTATAAACATTCATTTTCGCAAGATTTCAAGTAAACCTTGTAAAATGTATATAGATTGTTTATAATCATTTGTATATTCACGTTTCTTTTTAATAGACATTAGCAAGTAATATATCATTTGTTAGAATCATATATTTTAGATTAGTTTCATTTCTTTTATTATTTTTAGGACTTTAGTTGGCCAACGGAGCCATTAAACCCGCCAGGTTATTTCATTCCAAACGGCTTGATTTATTTAGACAACCCCAGTCCGGATTTGACCTTCCAGTTGATGATGTGCCACTTATGCCCGTCAACATGTTTAGAGAAAATCTAACATTAGATATACTAATAATGAAGGATACATTGTCATTACAAGAAATAAAGTGACAACTTGAGAGTTAGCAAGAGGTTGGATTCATGAGGAGGTCAAGAAAATTAAAATTTTTCATAGTGTTTATGTTAGGAGTGGAAACCAACGATGGGTTCTACTCCTAATTCTTGTGTATTATATGATGTGAATGTAAGAATATTTGTGACTTTTCTAGTGCTACTTATTCTCCTGAGAGGGAAGGTCATGGGGCAATTTATCATTGGCTAGAAAGTTTAGCTATCTTAGGAGCATAGCTTATGCACTTTGGGTTGTTTCTATACTTAAGTGTGAGTGGGAACGATACTTGAACTTAAAAAGACTGTAGTTCCAATAAATAGTTGTGGATTGTATTTAATCAGTTATCTAGGTTAGTATGGTGATACTAACAACATAACACTATATTGGGTGCTTATGTTTAGTTCTATGTTCATACAAACATTCAAAATAATACTATAAATGGGATTATGTTGTGAAACTAGAACTTGAGTTTAGAATGATAAGGGAAACATCATGACAACATGCTTATTTATATCATAATGTGTCATGTGTTATATGGACCAGTGATCCGGATTATTTTCGGCATGAAATGAGAGCGGAGATATAATAAAAAAATGCACAGAGATATCACAGATATTCAATAATATAACATAAATGTATCAGAGATGCAACAATAAACAAATATATACAATAATATATGATTTCTATTAATGAAATAAATGTACAGAGACTGTAAAAATACAGAGTGAAAGACTCGCTAGAATGGTGGAAGCATATCTCTGAGAAGAGATGTGGCGGCTACTCGCATTCGCAAAAAGATGATTACAATGAGACTCTGAAGACCTTTTTACAATAAACAGGAATCCCAAAAACCTTAGACATCCAAAAAGATAACCCTAGGAGATGAAGTGCCAAAAGTCATGTTGGCCTCATTTGGGTAAGTCAATAAATCAACTTCCTGGAGTCATAACTTTTGCATACGATCTCCATTTTATGCGTATGATAGCCTGTTGGAAAGGTACCATCGAGGAGATTCATTTTGGGGGTTAAATCATGCCTTTGGATATGATTGAGAAGCTCAATCCTGAAAAATCTTCATTTAGGCCCTCAAAATGGCCCCAGAAGTTAAAACTACTAAAAATAGTAAATTGACAAAATTGTCAGAAAACTGTTTTGAGTCAGTTGGAAAAGGTGGGTGGCCACCAATATCCACCTAGATCAATACTCCCTCCTTAGGAATAAATTTTCTCCATTGCATTGAGTGCCTGGGGGATAGGAAAAAGCGTTTGCTGAATCTGAATCTTGGTGAGTTTCTTGCCTTGTTGGAGACGTTGCGCTGCTCGGTTTGTGGAAGGCTATCACGAGCATGTGGTTGGAAGGATTGGACCTTTTTAACCAGTTTGAATACATGATATTGTTTTGTGCAGAAGGAATATTTACACTTTGCTTCAATCTTGTTGACCTTCTTCTGTTGGATAGAAGGTGCTTGGGCCAAGGCTATAATGGTTGCAGTATAATTTTGTTCACCTTTTGAACATATTGTGAAGAAGTTGAATTTTGTAGTATGAGATACTACCTTGCGACACTTTTTAGGTGGGATAGTAGTCAGAACTACCTCTAGTATTCTGTAGAGATGACCCCCCAGAGAAACAATGACAATGCGAGGTCGAGACTCATAAATGGCATGACACTTCCACATATATGGTTGGACCAAGAGAACATCACAGACATCTAGTAGGGAAACATCACATAATACATCATCCTTGAAGGGTTGGATATCATATGAAAATCGACACTATTGGTTGACACGCAGATCTTGTCCTTGGTGAAGCCACCCAATGTTGTATGGTTGCAGGTGTGTTGTTGTCGACAATCCCAACTGTTTGACGACCTCTACTAATATGAGGCTCTTCTGTCTTTTGCTATGAACTATAAAATGCAACGTAGTCCCCTTCACCCACATATTTGAATGAAAAAGGTGCTCCTCCTCTTAAGGATCCGTTGGTTCTTCTGGTTGAAATGTTGTTGTTGCGACAATAGCAGTGGGGTCTGCGTCGATGATCTGTATTTTACCAGTATTTTCATAATTGGATTCTGAATCAAGGTTCGACTCCTTATCTTTGATCTCAACCACCAATGACTATTTTTATCAAAATTCATCGGTGTTGTGCCAAAGGATTTTGTGGAAATCGCACCATTTTCCGGTGTCCTTCTTTGTCTTCCCGTGACCCTTCTTTTCTTGTGGCTTGGACCAGTTTTTGGGAGACTATTTGTTAGGGCCATCTCTGTCATACTTTGGTTGTTGCAGATTTGTAGACACAAACTCCCATTTTTTCTGGTGCTTAAACTTCTTCTCGATTTTAACAACATATCGATAAGTAGCATTGAGTGATGAGATGTCCAGAAAATCAATTTCAGTGTGGATGTATCTGTGTAGAGCCCCACGGTATTTTAGAACCAAATGTTGTTCGGAGTCTTTGATGCCCAGCTTGGTGTGCAAGGTATGGAAGGTATTGGTGAACTTCGGAACTGCTTGGCCCCTCTCTCACTGCACTGTGGTCCATCTCATGTACTGGTCCTCATAGTTGTCAATAGGGTAATATTGTTCCTTTACCGCATCCATAAAAAAATCCCAAGTGGACTCAACCCCATATATTCCAGAATATTCTATGGAAATTTGCTCCTAGTAAGTTTCCCACCAATGTTTGACATGGGGAAGAGCTTTAAGGAGTGCAAAGGTGATATTTTCTCTATTGAAAAAATTATGAATAGAGAAATAACCTTCTAACATATTTAACCATTTTTCTAGTGCATTCGTATCTATCTGACCTTCAAATATGGGAATATCAAAATTAACCTGTACCTTGAAAGGAGAGATGCTTCCAAAGTGTTTGTTTAATGAATATGTGCATGTTGTTATCGGCAGGCATTGAAGTTTGTGGGAAAAATTATCCATCATTTCATCCCTTTGTCGCGTGAGAGCTTTCTCAAGCAATAGATTTATAGGATCGTATGCTCCGTCATTTTTATTTTCTTCTTCCATGGAGGGTTTATTGGGTGTGTAAGAAAGATTGTCTTCAAGAGATACAATCTCAAGACCCAACTTGATATGCTTGGACCTCTTCGGGGACCTGCAATAAAAAACGATCAAGAGCAACCTGCTCTGATACCACTGATCCAGATTATTTTCGTCACGAAATGAGAGCGGAGATATAATAAAGAAATGCATAGAGATATCACAGATATTCAATAATATAACAAAAATCTATTAGAGATGCAACCATAAACATAGATATATAGTAATACATGATTTCTATTACTGAAATTGTACAGAGACTGTAAAAATACAGAGTGAAAGACTCACTAGAATGGTGGAAGCTTATCTCTGAGAAGAGATGTGACGGTTACTCGCATTTGCAAGAAGATGATTACAATGATGCTTTGAAGGCCTTTTTAAAATAAATAGGAATTCCAAAAATCCTATACATCCAAAAACTTAACCCTAGGAGATGAAGCGCCAAAAGTCATGTGGGCCCTGTTTGGGTAAGTTAGTACATCAATTTCCCGGGGTCGTAACTTTTGTATATGATCTCTGTTTTAGGCATATGATAGCCCGTTGGAAAGGTATTGTCAAGGAGATTCATTTTGGGGACTGTCTCATTCCTTTGAATATCATTAAGAAACTTGATCCCAACAAACCTTCATTTAGGCCCTCAAAATGGCCTTGAAATTAAAACTGCTAAAAATAGTAAATTGACAAAATTGCCAGAAAATTGTTTTAAGCCAATTGGAAAAGGTGGGTGGCCATCGATATCCACCTAGATCAACCAATTCCTATTGACCAGTGGGATGTTAATTCAAATCGTGTTTAATTTCTTATTATTTTACTTAATTATACCAAATTAGTAGAGTTTAGGTATATCTTGTAAAGGATCAGTAACATTAGTAAGAGGAGTGATAAGTAACTTAATAGATGCTAGTTGATGAAGAACACAGGTTAAAGATGAATTCGTGTGGAAGATGTGCCCAAGATTTTGAATATGCTTGAATATCAAATATGAATAGAGCACCAAAGAAAGGGATCGATGTGCTTTGGAGAGAATCCTTTGTGAAGAAGGGGTGTCCCTTGATTTTGGAATGGAACCTTATAATAAACGTATTCTTGATCTAGAAATGTTAATCGACCATATAGTCAACATGGTGCTCTTTACATATAGAGATGCTTGTAATGATGAATTGTTGATAGAAATCATGAATTGCCTCAACTATGACGAAGAGAATCCTAAAATCGACATTTGACTTGGTCGAAATATAATTTTAATGACTCAAAAGAAAAGTGAGATTGAGGAAAATGACCAACCAAACCAGGAATTGACGACATCACATGACAATTAATTAGTAGTGTCTTAGTCAATGTTCCTAAGCATGTAAAACTTCTGTGTACCAATATCATAAGTCATGGCATATGTATTGTCACGTTACAGTAATAATTAAAGTCAATAATGACGTTTTTTTAATTATGAAGATTTCTTGGGTGGGATTGTGTGTAGGAATTAATTAAATTTATATCAAACTCAGTATAAAATGCACTTAACTAGAGAATAGATGATGAACTGAGGTTATGAGGTCAAATCAATAGAATATACTTTAAATATGGGTGTCCCATATGGAACCTAAGATGAATAAATATAAGAGAAGCGTGTACTTTCATTAATTTATTTACAAGTGGTAATAACATAGATTTGTGACAATGTAAGGTGTCTAGTAAATAAGGGTAGTCGCAATCAACATATTAATAGACTCAACGTGTTATAAATCTAGTAAAGGTCCAATGGGACAAGTATAGTCCAGGATATGCTACTTGGGAGAATGTCGAGACCTTACGATGAGATCATCCCTCACTTTTTACCACCTCGAGAATATGTTTTCTTGAAGGTTGGGTTTATGCAATGCCAACTTTTGACTTAGACACTTAGAATTACCTAAGGCCTAATCACCTTTATTTTCTATTCACTGTAAAAATATTAATGATACACTTGAAATTTTAAGACACATGGACCTATGATAATGTCAATTCCACGAATGTTTATCGTTATTTGAATTATGATGGATATTATGCAATCTATTTCTAACTTGAAAATTTTGGCATTTAAGTTGTTGCTACGTGGATACCGAATTGAGAATATGATTAAATGCATTTACATGATGATAATGCATGGATATGTACAAGTTTGTGTTATAGACTAATCTGCATGTCAAGAGGCTATGAAATAGCCAAATAATAATGATGATAAAAGGTTGATGTCATGAACATCGACTAGGAAACAGTATGGTATAAATTTTGTATGTGAAATTATATTGGTTCAAATGCATTGTTATGATATGCGGACAAGTACAGGTTTTTGAGGTGACGAGGCTGCCTAAAACTGAATATACGATGACAAAATTCCCAGCAACACAATGTCACTATATATTCCATGGTAGGGTGTGGACCCTAGTCCTATTATGAGGGGTGGAGGCATTTCCCACCATGTATCCTCTGAAACCTAGAGTCATGAGAGGACGGTGTGATCTCACACTCCCCTAGACATGTGATGATGATTGTTAGTTGTCTGTTGGGGAATATTTGATAAGAGAGTTGACACTTCTGCTTATGGGTTCTATTTGGAGTTAGGTCAATATAGTTGATGCTCCAAGATAGTTCAACAGAGGAAGGATAGGGATGGAATATGGAAGTAAGTTAGGGAGGAAGGATGAATTGAAGTAGTTGAGAGTGTGTGGGGATTTCTCCTTATAAAATAATTTATTTATTTCATCTTTTTGAAAAAGAAAAATATATGTATATATGTATATTTATATTTACTTAACTAAACTAAAATTATCTAAGTGAATGTAGCTTGTGCTAAATGATTGTAAATAAGGAATTTCGTGAACTTTTAAATAGTTTACTATCTTTTATTAAATGAATGGTATTGTTGATTGGATTGGACACATACAAGAATTACTTTAGGTGTAATAATTATTTTCATTAGCACATGTACAAGTCCTGTATGTGCTAGCAACAAATGTAGGCCTTGCACATGTACACTGGTATGTATAAGTGTTTTAAATTGATAATGTTGATTATTGTTGTTGATGTATGAATTGTGTGTTATTACCCTTGTATTGTAAATTACTCTAACTTCGGGACGAAGTTTCTTGAAGGGTGGGTGTATGTAACAACCCAAATTGATTAATTTTGTCATAGTTTTTAATTTAAATTTAATTAATTATTAAAATATATTAATGAGTCTTTTATTATTAAAAGGTAGGTGAAGTAATTAATGGGGGGATAAGGTTGTTGGGGAATTAATGGGAGGATAAGGTTGTTGGAAATCAATGGGGGTATAAGGTTGTTGGGAATTAATGAGGGGGGTTTGAGAGAGGATGATAAGGAAGAAGGGGAGGACTTGGAAGAGGGATATTATTTATGTTTGAGGATTTATGAATTTCAAAAAGAGAGAGGAGGAGGAGGAAATTGGATGAATGGTTTTGGGAGCTCTCACAAGGCACTGTTGTTGCTGGGAATTTTGGGCTCGAGGGCTAGGAAACTGCAAGGATTCCTGGAGCTAGGGAGTCAGAGAGGATGTTCCTAGTTGGACAGGAGGTTAATATTCATTCTGGGCAAGAACAAGAACATGATCAGACAGAAAAGGGACTAGATAAACCAACCTGCAGGTGGAGGTATGTATTATGTCGTTGTTATCATTATTTTGCTATTGTTGTTTTCATTATTCTGATGTTTTTGTTATCATTATTCTGTTGTTGTTGATGATATTATTCAATTATTATCATTATTATGTTTGTTGCAATGAATCCTAACGTTTTAGGAAGAGTGAAGTGGGATGTGTCACACAGATAAGGTGTGATGCGATATATTGAGATCAAACTAATTTTGAGTGCAAAACATTGTGTTGCAACCAAATCAACTTTGAGTATGAATGTGAAACAATGTGTAGCGCATTTTGAAGAAGATTTGGTGTTATTTATTTGTCTTATGTTTATCACTTAAAAAAATTGTCTTTCATGTATATTTTCTAAAATATATTTTGGCTTATGCTACTTCGCATAAAAATAAACTTTTGTTGGTTGAGAAATTTCTCATGGATGAAAGATTTGTTAGGATGAGACTTATCACATCCTGTATATTTTTCATTTCATTTGACATATTGCATCGCAAAAAAAATTCATTTCATGTGACATATCACATTTTTAAAATTTCCTTTGATGTGACATATCACATCCACGATAGTTCACATGGTTGCAAACTTTGTCAGGTCATGACATATTGCAACACATAAATGTTTATTTCGTGCAACATATTGCATCATCAACATTTCCTTCATTGCGACACAGTGCATACTGCACCTAAAATTCCTTTGGAAATGACATATCACATTGCTCAAAACTTTCCTTTGTCGTGACATATCACATTGCATAAAATGGTGTTTCTGTGTGATGCACTTTCCCAAAAATTTCCTTCTAACATATCTCATCTTTGCAAACTTTCTTTTTTCAGAACATATTGCATCAGATCAAATTTTCTTTCTGCATGACACAACACACTTTATCAAACTTTCCTTCATTGTGGCACAATGTGTAGCACATGGAAAATGCTTCTAGTTGTGACATTAAATCAATCCAAACATTACTTTTTTGTGACATATGGCATCACAAAAAAGTTTGTTTATGTGTGACACATTGCACTTTCTCAAGGATTCCTTCATTTTGAGAAATGTAAAATTTCTAAAATGGTATTGTGTAAAGTGGATTTAATAACAAGAGGAAACCAAAACCTTTTAAACTAAAAGCATGGCCACTTCTTCATCCAACAACCACCAATATTTGTGGAAGTTTTGGACAACCATACTTATTGCATTTGGAAAACTTGCAAATATTTCAAGAGGAACCATGAACAATATAAATATTTATCATCCAAGAAGTTGAGTGAGTGCACTTCTTCAATATGGATTTGATATATTATAGAATGTAAAGAATCTCTTTATTTCAATGTATCTGAGCGTTTTCCTCAATAGAAAATAGGTTCTTCGTAGGATTTTTTGGATTTTGCATCTTCTACCACATCTATCGATGGTCAATCTTCCAATTGTTTTTGTTGGATCTTAAGATCCCATGGGGAGGTTTGTATATAAGTCACCAAGGTGTTGAGAAGGAGTTACACATGCAATTCATATGTTTCCACATTATTTCCTTTCATGCATTTCCTTTCGTGCGACATATCGCATCACTTGGAAGTTTCCTCTCATGTGACAAAGGAAGTGTGAATCCTTCCAAAATCAAGTGTAGGCACATGAACCAAATTTATTGTTAGAAATTAATGGATGTTCTCATTTAACAATAGACAATATAGCAATATTGTCACCCAACCATAGGCTTAAGCCACCCCCGAGCACCTTAACCTTAACAGAGAATGATTCCGGAAGAAAGCCAATAGCCAAACAAGGCTAATGCATAAAGACAACCAATACTTATGAGAAATTCCAACCATAAACAACAAAAAGTACGAGCCTAATCCAAGAAACCATATTGCCCAGCTACCTGTTGTAGCTTCTCCCCAGAATTGCACACTAGCCCAGTTCCTACAGAGCGCACTTCTTCCCAACTGAAATTCTGAGCAGTGTGTACAAAATGAGGTCTGGCTACTTGTATTTATACCGTTTCTTGATATGTCTAGGCTGACTTCTCATTCTGGAGAGTAAATACTTAATATTAATTATTTCCTTGAGTCGATTTGTCTTCTAGGTTTATGTTCAATGCTTTAGGGTTACTTCTTGCTTCCCGAAATATTCTATTCTCTTCAGGGTTACACATGGAGGTAAATACCTCCCGCGGCTACCATAATATAAACACTCCCTCCTAGCTATGGAGGTATTGAAGGAAATGGTATTGAGCACAAACATATCATTCAACCGGTAGCATCATCATAGTCGTATAGACTATATCATTATTAGATCACAAGCACCATCATCACTATCAGTGTCATCAGACATTATCAACTGCATCATCTCTCAAAACCATGCTCCATCTAAGTAATCAGACATGATGTTGAATAAGTCACTCACTCCAAGGAGTGATACAAGGACCATTCTTCTAATCTGGACATACGTCCTAGAAGAATGATTATCCCAAAAGATGCTAAAATCTATGCCATGGACTACAGAGATAATTCTTATAGAAATGTCAATATATTTTCTAATCAAGTCATAGAGATCCATCTCAACCTATATGCCTTAGAAAATATTGGTCCTGAACCATTTTCCTAATCGAGCCACAATCTATGCCTTAGGAAAAATACTAGTCCATGTCATGTCAACAAATTGTCATCCTGGACTATTCTCTTCAGAGATAATACATGTCCACCAACAATTTGTTCTATCTGGATCATTCTCTTCCCAGAGAATGTCTGTCCACAATCACATTGACATTTCATTTGGTTGATAATCATTTTCAACACTATTGATGGTGTACATGGCAATTAGAACAATGTCATTCAATAGAACAAACTGTGTCTATCCATAGTAGTATAAAGTGGTACACTACCACACTAGGTAGCACATAGCTACTTAATCAATGACACATAGTCACAACCAGTGGAACACGTCCACCACAGTATCATACATCTACTATCCAGAGACATACAGTCTCCATAGAAATCATATCATCTGATATCAACTTGCACAGAAAAACAATGTCATGATATAAACTGAATCATCTGGGCCATTCTTCCACTCACATCTGTGAGATATAGAAGAGCATATTCCCTCAGTAAGGTAAAACATCAGTCATGAGCTACTGGACTATTCTTCTCAAGCATAGAAGAATAGTTGTCTTGATTTCTAAGCCTGGACCATTCACCTATCTGGGCCATTCATCTGGCACTAAACAAAGTGAAACCTGGAGAGAATGAGTCTACCCTAGGAAATGTCTATCTTTGATTGTTGAACCTTGACCATTCACCTATCTAGTCCATTCCTCTGAAACTGAAAAAAGTGCAGCCTCGAGAGAATGAATTTTCCCTAGGGAATGATTGTCTAGACCATTTCCTAAGGAAATGATTGTCCTGCACCAACTTCTAAAAAGGACCATTCTTCGAAACTACTCACAACCGTGAGCTTTGAAAGAATGATTGTCCGGCGAGGCAGACTGGTCTTCTTGACCACTACTAAGAGTAAATTCCAAGAAGAAAGATTATCCTAGACCATTCCCCAACACTAGACACAAAGGGAATTGATGTCTATGGTACATAAGCAATCCATCGAACCATTTTCATTACGAAAATTACCATTTGATATAGACCATTTTCCGAACTAGAAAATGCTTGTCCGTTAGAAATCTCAAACCACTTTCCGAATTGGAAAGGAACTACTCTTCCTGGACAATTTTTCGAATTGAAAAATGATTTTCCATAAATCAATAACACATCAATGCTCCCTCCCAACCTGGGGGTCATCTCTCCCCTTTTCAATAACGAAGTCGTCTCCATGAGCTCCATCTTGTTTCTTGAGTATGCAAACTCTTTCATCTTGGACAAAGGATTTACCAAAATATCTTCTCATATGTGGAGATATATTGGAGAATCACTTCTCCTTTCTGGACCTCATCACGGAGAATGTAATTCTTGATCTCAATGTACTTTGGTCTTTATGGAGCACTGGTTTACTCTGAAGGCTTCATATAGCTCTGATCCTTATAGTATATCATAGTTGGATTCATCTCTTTTGTTTCCCGCTAGCTCATAACATCGTGGCAAGGATCAACCTGAAACATATCCAAGTGGCACTTCTTCTGTCATCATGAGAGTTTGTCATGGATTAGCAATCCATCATCGTGGAATTCTGAGTAAAAATTCTGATACAATATCTTTGTTATAGAAAGTTTTTCACCACACTTTTGTTGTGCATTGGAGGCTCTGCACCAAGTTGTTTGAAATCATACAAGATATTCTTCCATCTGCATATAAGAGTCTCTTTCTATTATACCTCAAAACCTTGAGGTTTCTCTTCATACGCTTATTCGTTCAATTACTCAGTTGGGGAGAATAGTCCTTACATTATTCTGAAGTGAACTCCAACCCATGGATATTGTAGGGGATATAATGGCTCAGGTATGTCTGGTTATTGGAACAAGCTATCATCGTAGTCTTCTCCATCCATCTAGGAGAACCTTTAGTTATGGATCTCGCAATGCTTCCATTCATAAGTCTTCCATACATTGTTCTTTATCACAACTTCTATTTATTCTTCTTGATTGCTTCTAGAGGGTTCAGACCAAACTGGTATTCTCGTGATTCTCGATATAATGACTAGTTGTTCTGGATTTTCTTTCTCTCTTAGAGTTTTCATGTTCTTCCTCATGTTTCTCTTTAGCTCTTGGGTCCATGGGTTTTTCTATAGATTCCATGCCATGAAGTTTCCAACTTTATTCCTTTCATCAGAGGATCATGGATGTGGATGGACTTCCAATGATACTTTAAGGATGTTTTTCGAAGAAGACTGCTTCTAAAGTCAAACTAAACATGTGTTTCTTTTCATGGTTGCTACCATTGATGGGAACATGGATAGATAATTCATAATATTCAATGGATTATATTATATAGGATTAGATCCCTCCTAATCCTTTCTTCATGCATGAATGCATGCTCTTCTTTTGGAATTATATAATCAGCTCCCTCCATCTAAGAGAGTCGATGCTTCTTTTTGCATCCTTATTGCCTTATGCAAAGTGTCACAAGTATTTTCCTTTTGATTGTTGACTTCTTCCAAACATTTACTTCTTCTAGGTTTCTTCAAGTTTCATTCTTGTCTTAGAGTCATGGTGATATCAATCCTTATCTTGTTATTGTTCCATAGGTATTGTTTTTATTTGAACATCTTATCTTCTAAGAAATAGATAAGCAAGATATGTACAGAAAATATGTAAACATGGTATGTACAAGAGCTATGGAGAATATTGTTACCTTGTCTTAGAAGAAGAAGTTTGTTTTATCCTACTTGGTCTTATTTGAGGGTTTCCTTTCTTAAGCAACTGATGCTTCGTGTATTTCCTTTTTTTTCTTTAGCTTGGGACAATGATTCTTGTAGTGACCATAGTTTCGACAGTTGAAGCATTGTATTTTTGACATATTTTTCTCTTGATTTGGCTTCTTCCTTGAGCTAAACTTCCTTTTATTCCTGAAATTCTTGAACCTTGTTGTTAAGGCTTGATCATCGCATTTCTTTTGGGGTTTCTCTTTTTCACTAATACTTGATTCTTCTTGTGCACATCAAGTCCAAAGTTCTTCAAATGTAGGATACTCCTTCCTTGTGTTCATGCTTGCAACAAATGCATCCCATGTCTTGGTAAGACCATTGAGTACTATATTTACCAGTTCCTTCTCTGAAATTATCTCTTCAATAGCTTGTAGTTGTTCTCTTAACTGAGATATCCTCACAAATTATGATGTTATGTTGTCATCATCATTCATTTTCATGTCACGGAGCTCATTCTTCAGACTCATTACTTGTCCAATGTTTCTCACTGAGAAGAGGTTTGTTAGGGCATCATACATCTTTTTAGATAAGTCAATATGGGAGATATAGGGTATCAAGTGGTCTTTTATAGAGTCCACTATGATACTCATGGAATTTATGTCACTATATTTGAACTTATCCAAAACTACAACGTTCTGAGGTTCCTTATCTTTTCCTTCTTTGAACTATGGTTCCACGATCTTTCCTTTCATGATATCCAACACTTTATTCTTGGAAAGGATGAGGCCAATCCTTGTCTTCCATGCTATGAAGTTAGAATCCCCTTATAACTTGTTTTCTCACTTCATAGAGTAAGTCATAATTTCTTTGACTTGGTCAACCCTTGATTTTGACCAAAACTCAAACTTTACGTCTTAGCTTGTTGAGAGTACTAGGAGATTCTCTAGACTAGGGTGCACTAAGATATCTAGAAATTAGGTCAATCTCTTCACTTAAGGTACCTCAACAAGAGGGTTA
This sequence comes from Picea glauca, assembly GCA_000966675.3. Lineage (NCBI taxonomy): Eukaryota > Viridiplantae > Streptophyta > Pinopsida > Pinales > Pinaceae > Picea > Picea glauca. Next base: position 32,331 of record JZKD02S2193652.1, read on the forward strand.
GAGTTTCGTTGTTGCAGCAAAAACTGTCTGCAACTAGAATTGTAACTGAGCAAATCCTCCCAATCTATCTTCTAGCAGTTAGACTGTCTGAAGATAGTGTGGGCCCATAACCTATTAGAAATTAATGGATGTGCTCGTTTAACCATAGACAATATATAAATATTGTCACCCAACCATAGGTCGAAGCCACCCCCGAGCACCTTAACCTTGACAGAGAATGATTCTGGAAGCAAACCAATAGCCAAACAAGGATAATGCATAAAGACAACCAATACTGATCATAAATTCAAACCATAACCAACAGAAAGTCTGAGCCTAAACCAAGAAACCAGATTGTGGCAAATGTCGGCTACAGCTGCTCCCCAGACTTGCGCACTAGCCCAGTTCCTGCAGTGCGCACTTCTTCCCAACTAAAATTCTGAGTAGTGTGTACAAAATGAGGTCTGTCTACTTGTATTTATACTATTTCCTAAGATGTCTAGGCCGACTTCTCATTCTAGAGACTAAATACTTAATATTAATTATTTCCTTGAGATGACTTATCGGCTAGGGTTATGTTCAACGCTTTAGGGTTACTTCTTGATTCCCGAAATATTCCATTATCATTAGGGTTACACGTGGAGGTAAATACCTCCCGTAGCTACCATAATATCAATAGTTCCAAGTGTGTGAATGAGGACCAAACTTTCAAAATTTATTGTTTTAAATATAAAATAAAATCAATAATGTCATTGGACTTGTATGTGCATATTTAAAGGACTTGAAATAAGAAAAAAAGGAAGAATGTTAGGATAATTTATCTTACATGTAGGGCTTACAACCATTTAATTCCACTTCTCACATCCATAAATTTTTAGCTTACATGTATCAAATGCTATCATATAAATGTCATGGTTGGTTAAACATGTTTAAGTGTGTTAAAGATTAATTATTGTTAACTAAAAGTGACTATGGTTGAGTATGATGGTTGAATTTGGTTGAGTAGAGATCATAATGGTTCACTATGGTTGATTGTAGGTTGAATTTGGTCAACTTTGGGTAACAATGGTTGACTATAGTTGACCATGTTTGACTATGGGTGATGATGGTTGAATATAGTAGACCTTCTGGATAGGGCTAACGATGTTTGACTATTTTTTACAATAATTAATTTAAGTTCATTACAATTCTTAGTGGTTCAACATGTGTTAAGAACCAAATATCAATATAGCATAGAAAAACCTCAGAATAAGTACTCAACGCCTTGAAGAAGAGATAATTTCAGATAATAATCCTCTTTGAGGGGGAAACCTCATTTTATGCCACACAAATGTTCAAGTACAAGATGATTCCAAATGAAAATGTCTCCTTGGTATATATAGGAGACTAGGAGGTATAATTACAACTAATGGAATAAAGCCGACATAAATAAAATAA
>JZKD02S2193663.1:8966-25567 GCA_000966675.3 Picea glauca
ATATTATTTACACAAGAAAAATGATGCCTTAAAGGCTCAAACGACCTCACAAATTTGCAAATCATTTCTCTAATTTGATCGCCTTTCAAGGGTTTAAAACTCATTGTTAGAGGCTTCAGAAATTTAAGTTGGCACTCTTGTATTGGCGAAGTTGGAGTATGTTCTTATTTCATACCATTTCCACAAGAAAATTTATGCATTCATGATACATGTTGGGTTTTACCCATATGTAGAGTGGAGTTAATATTTGTGATTTTTTTATACATAGCTACTAACCTAAATGTTTCATTGCGTCTCTGTAAAGAAATGTGTTGATAACATGACTCTAAATTTGGTCAGTGACATAAATGCTACAAGTTCTTTGCAAATATGAAAAATGAGTGTTTTGATTGGGTGGTGCTCTGGATCTGTTGATATATGTACATTGTTCTTGTCATTTGGAGTTTTCATTATAGAGTTGGTATATCATTTGGTTCATTATTTATAACTTCTAATTTTTCCTTCAAACCAAGTGTATTTTGCATTGATCCTAACATTGTGATAGTTGTTGGTGCATAAATGTTGATGAATAATCCATAGTGCATTGCTCTCATTGAATATCCTTTTTGTAATCTCATTTTTCATTGTTACAAAGTTTTGATGAGTTAAAATATGCACTTCTATTTCCAATCCAAGCACACTCAGCATTGTCTCCATACTCTATGAATTCATGGACTATAGATATAATTGAAGAATGATGATGTGACGTGTGACTGAACATATGCTTTATTCCTTTGCAAATTTTACATTGAATAATATGCATAGCATAGTAATTGGTCACCAATGATGAGTAATGGTTCATCAAAGCAATGAATTGAATATTCTTGCAAGCAATATTCACTTCTAAGCATTTATTGAGTATTGTCTTCTCTTGTTTACTTTGATCCATTTCTCTAGAGAAATGCACCTTAGTCAAATTGATTCCTTGTCTCCACCTATCCGAAATACAATGATAGGATTGTCGAAAACCTTTCGTTCTTTTTGTTTTCCCCTCCCTTGTTCTATTTTCCCACCTCTTTACACCCTTTCTTTCCCCACTTCTATATTTTCCCTTTTTTTCCCATTTCCTATTTATCCCTTCTTTTTCCCTTTCTTGGTTACTGTACTTAGCCATTTTCACATTCATGGACCTTCAGACCCGCAAATTGTTGCACTTTCATTCTTGTCCATTCATCTGTGCATAAGTCTGCCTCGACACTTAGAATTTTCTTTAATTCATAGGTACGTGGATTCAAATATTTTCCTTCATTTTCTGAAGCCTTCACATTGCACTTCAACTTCCGCATTCTACATTTCGACCATCACTTAAATTTTATTTTCATCGTGGATGTCAGGTTCCCAAATGTCCCATTCTTCTGATATTCACGAGTCCAATTGACCACTTTCTATACTTAGTTTCTTTGGATTGCTTATCCAACAGTGGGTTCGTAGGTTCACGAAAATTTCATATTGATCTTCTCTCATCTCCATCCCCGCCATTATGTTTCTTTTCCCAATGCATAATAAGTGTTATTTAAATGATAACAATTGTTTTGAAGACTTCGAAAAGTTCATTATTAATGGCGAATGGCTCAAGAAATACTCATTAAATGTTCATTTAATTATCATTTGTGAGGGTATTAAATTACAGTTATCTCTCAAAATAGTTCATTTGTAAATATCATTCAGTCGAAGAAATAGTTTTATCAACTTAATGGTAACATCATCTCAACAACATTTCTCTGGTGATACGTTGAATATTTTTGGCCGCGAACATCAAAATTTCCAGTGGTCGAGAGAATATTGTTATTATTCCTCCCCTGTCGTTTCTCAAAGAAACGAGAATGTGATTTGGACATCTGGGATTGCTCTTGTTGGTTGTGTTCCAGAGGTTTTCGACTGTAAATAAATTGTTGCATGGTGTGTTGACAAATACATATCAAATCAAAGGGCTATACAACACCAGGGACATTCCCCAATTTCTTTTTCGCCTCAAGTTTTCTGTAAAATGTTAAAGTTGTCAGAGCCCACTCTCACCTTCAAAGGTGAAGATTGCAGAGACTTTTTGAAGAAACATAATAATGGGCTCAATCTCTTGCCAGAGTACTTGGAGAATTCAGTGTCCATACCAGTGGACATAACAAGAATTCAGGTTGACTCTTTGAAGAACCCTTATCAAGAAATCGCATGGTTATTCACCAAAATAACAGGTCAGGAGAATATTGCTTCCATATCTCGGATGGTTCTATGCGTATTGTATTTTACAGTCCAAGAGAAAATTATTTTTGACTGGGGTAAGCTCATTTCCATCAAAATTGCTTCCCAATTATAGCATTACAAAAAGGATAGTAAATTATTTATGGCTTCATATTTGATATTTGTTATCGCTCATTGTTACCAATTCCCAAATTTGACTATCAACAAGAGGGTAAAATGTGAAGTGGACCCTATTACCTTTTGTTGTCAAGCATTATGGAGGCCTAGGAAGTCTCTAAGAATATTGTTTCTTTTGGTTCGAGAGCGCATGCATTCCATGCATATCTTCAAGTTGACTTTAAAGATGAATAAGGGTTTTATACAAATGTTGTCATACCATTTGGAATAAAAGTTTCAAATATGACAGAGGCAAAGAGGAGAGAAGAATAGTTTCCTTCACCCACTCGAATTAAACATTTGAAAGCCTGTTGGATAGAAAAGATTAAAAATCTAAGAGATATTGTTCAAACTTGCAGTGAAGTCATAAAAAGAGAGAAGAATTATTCAAAAGGATTACAGAAATAGACTTAGAAGGTAGCACTGACGAAGGTCAATATCCCAAATTAATATTTAATTCAATGTTTATGACAAAGCAACAGTTTGATGAACATGTGGAAATACTGAAAGGATTATCGGCCAAAAAATTCAATAGTGTAATTGAGTAGGGTGAAGAAGAAATTGATAATTGGCTTATTGATTACTCTATAAAAAATCAAGACATTGAAGAATCAATCCATGGTATTTCTCATGATCAAAGAAATTTAGAAGGAGAATTATTTAATATCAAAATTAGACATGAGATAAATGTTGTGCCCATGAAAAATTATATGGAAGATCGGTTTAAAAGAACAATTGATAAGTTAATTGAAGAAGGCCAAGAAACGACAATTGGGACAGTTCTGAAAACCATCAGCGAGGAGAATAAAATAACAACAACAAGCAAGTGAAGAGCGATATATACCATCATAGTAATTCCATGCTGATCACATTATGCTTTCTTTATCAGTTTTCATCAAGTTATTCTTCTTCTTTGAATATAAAGGTATAACCAAAATCTAATAACTTTCTCTTTGTATGTTTTCTAGATCATGTTGCTCTGCATCCACCCACCTTATTCCTTCTACAGTTTATTTCCTTGTAGATCTTTACTTTTATGTTCTGTCGGAGTCCTAGTCCCAGTCCTCTGGACAAATGCCTTTTAAATTTCAAAGCATTGTAACATACTCTATTATTTTTTAGAAATCCCAAGATAACTAATCCAAGATCAGTTTTGACTGTATTTTATAACTCTAAGCTCTGAGTATAAAGTATTTGAAATTGATCCATCATAATCTTCTTTTGATCTATGCAAGTATTTACTCTATGAAAGTTCTCTTATGCGTCTAGACCATCTTCTTTTATTTTTATGTGTGATTAGAAATCTGTATTTTCACTATGATGGATGTGAGGAAATTGTGTGTAATGTGTGATGTGTGAGGTTCCTGGTCCTTTCTCGAGAATTATCTTAAAATAGTTCTTTTATATTTTAGCATTTTTTTTTATCTTTCTTTAAGCATAAATATTGGACCATCTTAAGGTCCTATACTATTTCTAGATCTAACGTTATTAAATAATACCATAAGCCAAAGAGGAGTACCACCTCTATAAAAACGCAGGAGGATTCATGTCCTCATGAGGTTGTCATTTTGGTCCTAACGTATTCAAGCGTCAACATTTTTGGTGACTCCACTTGGGAGACATTTATTTTCAAGATATTTGAGGCCCTACTTCATATCAGAATTGAAGAACTAGAAATATCCATGGCTCAAAGTTTTGAAAAGAAGATTCAGGAAAATTGTTGCTTGTTTTAAATGCAAGGGATTTATAAAATATTATTGAAAGATGTTTTACCTTTTTTATAATTTCAAAAATACTCAATAAGCACCGAAGATTCAGGAGAATGAACTCCCTGGAAACTCCATTGGAAAGACTCAGAATGAAAAAATTCATTTGTGCCATGATGCTCCTTTAAATTCTTCATCAATCTCATCAATGGCTTTACAAGACTCAACAAAAGGGATAAATACACAAAGAAGGAGGAGATTTCATAAAACCCCTTTAAATCTACTAGAAGTAGACTTTCAAATGCTCGATATTTCTATTGAAATTTTTTCTACATTCTTTGGGGATGCTTCAGAAGATGCAGAGAAACACTTGATTAATTTCAAAGTTAAATGTTATGATTTCAACCTCACTGAAAACAATGTTGCATGTATATTATTCTTACAAAGTCTACAAGGGAATGCTCTTGAATGGTATATTTCATTAATTCCTAACTCCATTACCAGTTGGGATGTGTTAGAAGATTCATTTGCAGAAAAGTTCATCCCAAAAGTTCATTCATATGTTTTTGTTGATGTTTTATATGTTGTTTCTCACCCATCCTCTCCCATATGGAAGCAAGATAATGAGGTGACCAATTTTGAAGAAGAATCTAATCAAAGAGTGGATGAAATTTCTAATTCAAGTCATGTTGCTGAATAGGAAGATGAAAATTCCAAATTACAAGAAGAAACTTTTAGCCTCCTATATACTCCTTATGAAGATATTTCAAGCAACGAATTTGAGAATGAAATTGAGGAGCCTCCACCAAAAACACAAGAAAAATTTAGCCTTGTAATAGATGATGAAAAGTCTCAAGAGCCTTGGAAACATGACCAATTTATGGAAGAAATGTATATTGAGAAAAATAATGAACAAGATAGTCATTACATGAAGGAAAATTATTTTCAAGACATTGTTGATGAATCAAGAATATTGGACATGGACGGTGATAAGGAGAGAATGTTATGGTTGGAAAATCTCCATCCAATCAAAGGAAATAATATTTTTGAGAAGCCAAGAATTGATTTTATTGAATTTTGGTTCCAGAGAATTGTTGGAGAAGAAACACAATCAGATCCTCAACACACCTTATTCAATCTTTCTCCAGTACATATTGAAAGTGCCCCTGACTCAATGGTACAAGTTTTAGTGTGTTCCATAGTGATGGAGTTCATTCCACAAATCATATCAATGCTTGAATGGATCCATTGGAAATCTACCTACACCTAAGGTGCCCCTTTATTTCAAGTAAGTTAGGGTAGGTAGATCATGTATTTACATTTTTTTTTTCAATGTTGCACAATAAGGCAGTCAAACTTGAAGGTAACTCTAAGAAATAAGAAGAATTGCAAGAATTCATTTTGAAGATGACTCCATAGCCCAAAGGATAAAAACAATTGGTCATGAAGATTATAGATTCTTGACAACTCGCGAGGGGTTATCATCCCACAGTTGGCTCCAGTTGTTGAAACCCTTTAGTGGTTTTTGTTTTCCCCTCTCTTGTTCTATTTTCCCACCTCTTTACAGCCTTTCTTTCCCCCTTCTATATTTTCCCTTTTTTGCCCATTTCCTATTTATCCCTTCTTTTTCCCTTTCTTAGTTACTGCACTTATCCATTTTCACATTCGTGGACCTTCGGACCCACAGATTGTTTCACTTTCATTCTCATCCATTCAACTATGCATAAGTCTTCGTCGACACTTAGAATTTTCTTTAATTCATGGGTACTTGGATTCAAATATTTTCCTTCATTTTCTGTAGCCTTCACATTGTACTTCAACTTCTACGTTCTATATTTTGACCATCACTTAAATTTTATTCTCATCGTGGATGTCGGGTTCCTAAATGTCCCATTATTCTGATATTCGTGAGTTCGACCGACCACCTTCTATACTTAGTTTCTTTGGATCACTTATCCAACTACGGGTTCAAGGGTTCATGAAAATTTCATATTGATATTCTCTCATCTTCATCCTCTCCATTACGTTGTTTTTCCCAATGCGCAATAAGTGTTATTTAAATGCTAACAATTTTTTTACAAACTTCGAAAAGTTTGTTATTAATGGTGAATGGCTTGAGAAATAATCATTAAATATTCATTTAATTCTCATTTGTGAGGGGATTAAATTATCATTATCTCTCAAAAAAGTTCATTTGTAAATATCATTCAATCGAAGAAACAATTTTATCAACTTAATGGCATCATCAGCTCGACAACAGTTATGTGGTTATACTTTGAATATTTTTGGTTGCAAAGATCAGAATTTCTAGTGGTCAAGAGAATATTGTTATTATTCCTCCCCTCCTACTACTCAAAGAAACAAGAACGTGATTTGGACATCTGGTATTTATCTTGTTAGTTGTGTTCCAAAGGTTTTTTACTGTAAATAAATTGTTGCATGGTGTGTTGAAAAATCATACCAAATCAAAGGGCTATACAACTCCAAGGACATTCCCCAATTTTTTTTTCGCCTCAAGTTTTATGTAAAATGTTAAAGCTTCCAAAGCCCACTCTGACCTTCAAAGGTGAAGAATGTAGATAATTTTTTAAGAAACATAATAATGGGCTCGACCTCTTGCTAGAGTACTTGGAGAATCCCTGCATCCATACTAGTGGACATAACTAGAATTCAGGTTGACTCTTTAAAGAACCCTTATTGAGAAATCACATGGTTATTCACTAGAATAACAAGAAAGGAGAATACTTCTTGCATATCTCATATGGTTCTATACGTCTTGTATTTTACAGTCCAAGAGAAAGCTATTTTTTATTGGGGCAAGCTAATTTCCATCGAAATTGCTTACTAGTTATCGCATTACAAAAAGGATAGGAAATTATTTATGGATTCAAATTTGATATTTGCTATCACACATTGTTACCAATTCCCAAATTTGACTATCATCAAGAGGGTAAAATGTGAAGAGGACCATGTTACCTTTTGGTATTAGATGTTATGGAGGCCTTGGAAGTCTCTAAAAATATTGTTTATTTTGGTTCAAGAGTGCATGCATTCCATGAATATCTTCAAGCTGAATTTAAAAATGAAGAAGGCTTTATACAGATGTTTCCATCCCATTTGGAATAAAATATTCAAATATGACAGAGGAAAAGAGGAGAGAATAATATTTTCCTTCGCCCACTCAAATTAAATAGTTGAAACCTACTGGATAGAAAAGACTAAAAATCTAAGAGATATTGTTCAAACTTGCAGTGAAGTCGTAAAAAAGAGAGAATAATTATTCAAAAGGATTACAAAAATAGAATTATCAACTAGCACTAGCGAAGTTCAAGATCCCAGATTAATCTTTAATTCAATGTTTACGACAAAGAAACAATTTGATGAACACGTGGAAATACTGGAAGGATTATCGGCCAAAAAATTCAATAGTGTAATTGAGTATGGTGAAGAAGAAATTGATAATTGTATTATTGATTACTTTATAAAAAATCAAGACATTGAAGAATCAATCCAGGGTATTTCTCATGATCTAATAAGTTTAGAAAGAGAATTATTTAATATCAAAATTAGACATGAGATAAATTTTGCGTACATGAAAAATTATATTGAAGATTGGCTTAAAAGAGAGATTGATAAGTTAACTGAAGAAGGCCAAGAACGGTAGTTGGGACAGTTCTGAAAACCGTCAGTGAGGAGAATAAAAGAACAATATAAAGAAAATGAAGAGCAAGAGACAACATCATAGTAAGTCCATGATAATCACATTCTTCTTTCTTAATCAATTTTCACCCAATTATTCTTGTTTATTGAATAGAAAGGTATAATCGAAATTTGATAACTTTCTCTTTGTCTTCTTTCCAAATCCTATTGTTGTGCATCCTCCCACCTTCTTTATTATACAATTTATTTCCTTCTACATGTTTACTTTTATGGTCCGTGGGAGCCCTAATCCTAGTCCTCTAGACAAACGCCTTTTAAATTTCAAAGAATTGTAACATACTCTATTATTTTTGAGAAATCCCAAGAGACCTAATTAGGGATCAGTTTTGACTGTATTTTATAACTCTGAGCTCTGAGTATAAATTATTTGAAATTGATCCATCATAATCTTCTTTTGAGCTATGCAAGTATTTACTTTATGAAAATTATCTTATGTGTCTGGACCATTTTCTTTTATTTTTATGTGTGATCGGAAATCTTTATTTTCACTATGATGGATGTGAGGAAATTGTGTGAATGTGTGATGTGTGAGGTTCCTGGTCCTTTCTCAGGAATTCTCTTAAAATAAATATTTTATCTTTTAGCATTTTTTATCTTTATTTGAGCATAAATATGGGACCATCTTAAGGTCCTATATTATTTCTAGATCTAAAGTTATTAAAGAATACCATAAGTCAAAGAGGAGTACCACCTCTATAAAAACGTAAGAGGATTCATATCCTCATGAGGTTTTCGTTTCGGTCATGACGAATTCAAGTGTCAATATTTTTGGTGACTCCACTAGGGAGACATTTATTTTCAAGATATTTGAGGCCATGCTTCATATCATAATTGAAGAACCAAAATTATCCATGGATCAAAGTTTTGAAAAGAAGATTTAGGAAAATTGTTTCTTGTTTTAAATGAAAGGGGTTTATAACGATTATTGAAATATGTTTCAACTTTTTTGTAATTTCAAAAATACTCAAGAAGCACTGAAGATTCAGGAGAATGAACTCCCTGGAAACTCCATTAGAAAGACTCATAATGAAGAATTTAATTCATGTCATGATGCTCCTTTAAATTATTTATCAATCCCATCAATGGATTTACAAGACTCAATAAAATGGAGAAATACCCAAAGAAGGAGGCAATTTCATAAAACCCCTTTAAATATACCAGAAGTTGACTTTCAAATGCTCGATATTTCTATTGAATTTTTTTCTACATTCTTTGGGGATGCTTCAGAAGATGCAAAGAAACACTTGATTAATTTTACAAGCACATGTTATGATTTAAACCTCACTGAAGACAATGTTATATGAAGATTATTCGTACAAAGTATACAAGGGAATGCTCTTGAATGGTATAGTTCATTAATGCATAACTCCATTACCAACTGAGATGTGTTAGAAGATTCATTTGCAGAAAATTTCATCCCAAAAGTGCATTCATATGATTTTGATGACTTTTTAAATGTTATTGCCCACCCATCCTCTCCCATATGGAATAAAGATAATGAAGTGACCAATTTTGAACAAGAATATAATCAAAGAGTGGATGAAATTTCTAAGTAAAGTCATGTTGTTGAAGAAGAATATGAAATTTCCAAATTACAAGAAGAAAATTTCATCCTCCAATATACTCCATATGAAGATATTTCAAGCAACAAATTTGAGAATGAAATTGAGGATCCTCCACCAAATACAGAGGAAGATTTCAGCATTGTAATAGATGATGAAAAGTATCATGAGCCTTGGCAGCAAGAAAAATTAATGGAAGAAATGAATCTTGAGAAAAATAATGAACAAGATGGCCATTACATGAAGGAAACGTATTTTCAAGACATTGTTGATGAATCAATAATCTTGGACGTGAACGGTGATAAAGAAAGAATGTTATGATTGGAAACTCTCCATCCAATCAAAGGCAATAATATTTTTGAGCAACCAAGAATTGATTTCATTGAATTATGGTTCCAGAGCATTCTTGGAGAAGCAACACAATCAAATCCTCGACACACCTTATTCAATATTTCTCCAGTACATATTGAGAGTGCCCCTGAATCAATGGTAAAAGTTTTAGTGTGTTCCATAGTGATGGATTTCATTCCACAAATCAGATCAATGCTTGAATGGCTCCATTGGAAATTTTCCTACACCTAAGGTGCCCCTTTATTTCAAGTAAGTTAGGGTAGGTAGATCATGTATGTACATATTTTTTTTCAATGTTGCACAATAAGGCAGTCAAAATTGAACGTAACTCCATGAAATAAGAAGAATTACAAGAATTCATTTTGAAGATGACTCCATAACCCAAAGGATAAATTATCTGGTCATAAAGATTTTGGATTCTTGGCAACCCGTGGGGGGTTATCATCCCATAGTTGGAGCCAGTTGTTGAAACACTTTTGTGCTTTTCATTTTCCCCTCCCTTGTTCTATTTTCCCACCACTTTACACCCTTTCTTTCCCCCCTTCTATATTTTCCCTTTTTTTTTCCATTTCCTATTTATCCATTCTTTTTCCCTTTCTTGGTTACTATACTTAGCCATTTTCATATTTGCGGACCTTCGGAACCACGTAATGTCACACTTGCATTCTCGTTCATTCACTTATGCATAATTCCACCTTAACACTTAGACTTTTCTTTAATTCATGGGTACGTAGATTCAAATATTTGTCTTCCCTTTCTATAGCCTTCACATTGCACTTCAACTTCCGTGTTCTACATTTCGAACATCACTTAACTTTTATTCTCATCGTGGATGTCGGGTTCCCAAATGTCCCATTCTTTTGATATTCGTGATTCTGACCGATAACCTTCTATACTTAGTTTCTTTGGATTGCTTATCCAACCACAGGTTTGCGGGTTCACGAAAAATTTCATATTGATCTTCTCTCATCTTCGTCCCCGTCATTACATTGCTTTTCCCAATGTGCAATAAGTGTTATTTAAATGCTAAAAAATGGTTTGCACACTTAAAAAAGGCTGTTATTAATGGCGAATGTCTTGAGAAATACTCATTAAATATTCATTTAATTCTCATTTGTGAGGAGATTAAATTATCATTATCTCTTGAAAACATTCATTTGTAAATATCATTTAGCCGAAGAAATAGTTTTATCAAATTAATGGCATCATCAGCTCGACAACAGTTATGTGGTGATACTTTGAATATTTTTGGCCGCAGAGATCAAAATTTCCAGTGCTCAAGAGCATAATGCTATTATTCATCCCCTCCTACTGCTCAAAGAAATGAGAATGTGATTTGGAAATCTGGGATTGCTCTTGTTGGTTGTGTTCTAGAGGTTTTCGACTGTAAAGAAATTGTTGCAAGGTATGTTTACAAATACATACCAAATCTAAGGGCTATACAACTCCAAGGACATTCCCCAATTTCTTTGTCACCTCAAGTTTTCCGTTAAATTTTAAAGCTTCTAGAGCCCACTCTCACCTCCAAAGGTGAAGATTGCAGAGAATTTTTGAATAAATATAAAAATGGGCTCAACCTCTTGCCAAATTACTTGGAGAATCCTATGTCCATACCGGTGGACATAACTAGAATTTAGGTTGACTCTTTGAAGAACCCTTATCGATAAAATGCATGGTTATTCACCAAAATAACAAGTCAGGATAATACTACTTACATATCTCGGATGGTTCTATATGTCTTGTATTTCACAGTCCAAGAGAAAGATATTTTTGATTGGGGTAATCTCATTTCCATTGAAATTGCTTCCCAATTATTGCATTACAAAAAGGATAGGAAATTCTTTATGGCTTCATATTTGATATTTGTTATTGCACAATGTTACCAATTCCCAAATTTGACTATCAACAAGAGGGTAAAATGTGAAGCGGACCCTGTTACCCTTTGGTATCAGGCGTTATAGAGGCTTGGAAGTCTCTAAAAATATTGTTTCTTTTGGTTCGAGAGTGCATGCGTTCCATGAATATATTCAAGCTTAATTTCAAAATAAAGAAGGGTTTTATACAGATGTGGTCATACCATTTGGAATAAAATTTTCAAATATGACAGAGGAAAAGAGGAGAGAAAAAGATTTACCTTCTCCCACTCGAATTAAACAGTTGAAAGCTTGCTCGATAGAAAAGATTAAAAATCTAAGAGATATCGTTCAAACTTGCAATGAAGTCATAAAAAAGAGAGTAATTATTCAAAAGGATTACATAAATAGACTTAGCAAGTAGCACTGGCGAAGTTCAAGATCCCAAATTAATATTTAATTCATTGTTTATGAACAAACAATAGTTTGATGAACACGTGGAAATACTGAAAGGATTATTGGCCTAAAAATTCAAAAGTGTAATTGAGTATGGTGAAGAATAAATTGATAATTGGATTATTGATTACTAAAAAAAAAATCAATACATTGAAGAATCAATCCATGGCATTTCTCATGATCTAAGAAATTTAGAAGGAGAATTATTTACTATCAAAATTAGACATGAGATAAATGTTGCGCTCATGAAAAATTATATTGAATATTGGTTTAAAAGATAAATTGATAAGTTAACTGGAGAAGGCCAAGAAATGACAGTTGAGACGTTTCCGGAAACCGTCAACGAGGAGAATAAAAGAACAACAAAAAGCAAATGAAGAGCATGAGATACCATCATAGTAAGTCCATGTTGATCACATTCTACTTTCTTTATAAGTTTTCATCAATATATTCTTCTTCTTTGAGTAGAAAGGTATATAACCGAAATGTGATAACTTTATCTTTGTCTTCTTTCCATATCTTATCGTTCTGCATCCGCCCACCTTCTTCCTTCTATAATTTATTTCCTTGCACATGTTTACTTTTATGGTTTGAGGGATCCCTAATCCCAATCCTCTAAACAAATGCCTTTTAAATTTCAAAGCATGTTACAGACTCTATTATTTTTTAGAAATCCCAAGAGAACTAATTCAGGATCAATTTTCACTGTATTTTATAACTCTAAGCTTTGAGTATAAAGTATTTGAAATTGATCCATCATAATCTTCTTTTGAGCTATGAAAGTATTTACTCTATGAAAGTTCTCTTATGCGTCTGGACCATCTTATTTTATTTTTATGTGTGATCAGAAATATTTATTCTAACTATGATGGATGTGAGGAAATTGTGTGCAATGTGTGATGTGTGAGGTTCCTGGTCATTTCTCATGAATTCTCTTAAAATAAATCTTTTAGCATTTAGCATTTTTTGTATTTCTTTGAGCATAAAGATTGGACCATATTAAGTTCCTATATTATTTCTAGATCTAAATTTATTAAAGAATACCATAATCCAAAGAGGAGTACCACCTCTATAAAAATGCAAGAGGATTCATATCCTCGTGAGGTTGTCGTTTCGGTCCTGACGAATTCAAGCATCAACAAGGACGTGGTTTGATCCATGGGAAATCCTTCCTTAGGTTAGAAACCCTAGTATAGAAGTGTAGAGGAAGGCCACTGAGACGACAATGGATGGCTTGCCTATTTGTTTCCCCAAGTTGTCCCTAATAGGGTGGGACTTTCCCTTGGTGAGAGTTTGAGCAGTGAAATTTTGGCATCATTGTTGGGGATAAATTCCATTCCTTGGGTATACGAAGTTTGGCTTCAACAAAATTTATGATGAGTAGGATAAATGGTTTTTATTAGGTTTACTCATCCAACTTTAATTGACTCTCAAAAAATAACCCTTAAAAGTACAAAATGAAACAATTTCCAAGTCTTTATGAAATATACCCTTTTAAGAAAAAAAAAATAGTTTAATGATAATCAACTCTGAGAGAGAATACATCTAGAAATGATAAATGGTAACCATATTCAATTCACTATCCTCATCCTCATGATTTTCATATATGGTTGAGTTTAAGGCTTATAGTGATTAACTTAGTGTTGGGATAGATATGTACATACTCCTTTGGGATTCTTATATTGTTTTCCAAAAGGATAAGATATTTAGATTATATACAAACTTTTGACTTATGTGAAGAGCCTATCTCATTAGCATGGAAAATTTTAGGGGCTAAATTTTTCCCATGGGCTAATTTTCCATGTTTCTTTTCAAAAAGCTATTTGTCAAGTTCCATTTTATTTGCCCAAATTGTATAACATAAAAGTATTTTCTCTAAAAATCATCAAAATTTTCTAGAAACTATATAGAATCCTTAGAAATTTTAATATTTTTAGAAAAATATTGTCAAACATTTTATAGTTGGAATTTTAAGATTTATTAAGATTCACCAAGGTCTTTACACTTTAAGATAAGTATAGATCCTTAAACGTTTCCCTACAAGTCATTAGGTTCCACCTCATGGCATGAGATGGAAAGGGGGGAGGGTGATGTTGGGAATCGCCCCCTCCTCCCTTTACCTTGTTTTATGATATAAAGCAAGGTAAAGGGAAGAAGGGGAGGTGCCCAACATATCCTTGTAGTGGAGCTACTACAAGGAGAAAGACCTGGGCGAATATGGGGAAATCACCACATTTGGAAGTTCTTAAGGGAGCCACACATGAGATTCAATTTGGTTAATGAAGAGTTGGTTTTGTTCCTTGTTTTTTGTTGATTTTGCTAGTTGGTTAGTTGTCTGGTTTTGGGAGAGAAGAATATGAAAGAATTGGATCTTGTTGAATTGAGATTTCAAGGTTTTTATCCAAGAATGGAGACTGCTGAGAACTTGATTTGTGGATTTGTTAGTACGAAGAAGATCCTTAATAATTAGTTTAGAGTCTCCAAGAACAATTAGTTCATGAAGTTTTTTGGATCTTGCAATTTGTATCCCCATGTAAACTGCTAGGATTTCTTCTTTATTATTGGTGGTGTTTCCAAGCCCCCAAGAGTAATCCAAGATGTTTTGTCCATCAGAGTCTGTGATGACTCCCCCCGCACCTGTCGCCCCTATTCAATTTATTTTTTTAAATGTAAATTTGGAAAATAAAATAAAATTGATTAATAAATAAAATATTACTTTTCGATTTGCAAAATAATTTGAAGTTCTTTGTTCGTGACAGTACCAGGGATCGGGGCGACTGTTTCAGTTAAGTCACAATTTTAACTCCAAAAATAAGAAGGGTGCTACCGGTAGCATCACTTTTTTATTTGAGGGTCAATGTTTTGCAATGGTATTGGTTGTCAAGGAAATGATTTCAAGCAAGTCACAATTTTAACCACCCTACAAAAAATGGGTGCTATCGATCGCACCAATTTTTGAAATGGGGGTTGACTTTGGTGTTTTTGACACGAAAATACGAGTTTTTTGCACCAGAGTTCTCGTTTTGAGGTCATTTTT
This sequence comes from Picea glauca, assembly GCA_000966675.3. Classification (NCBI taxonomy): domain Eukaryota; kingdom Viridiplantae; phylum Streptophyta; class Pinopsida; order Pinales; family Pinaceae; genus Picea; species Picea glauca. The sequence continues at coordinate 24,043 of JZKD02S2193663.1, forward strand.
CTCATTAAGTTAGTATATTTGTTATTAGAGGTTTGTTGTGCAAATTGTCCTATATAATGGAGCCCCTCCTATGTACTTTCTATATATTGTGACACACTCACTCTTGGATTGTTGACACTAGAATAAAACTAAAGGGAGAGTGAATGTTTCCTCTACACAATGTAGGGATTTTACCATTGTACATTTAGTGTTGATATTTTATGTGTTGTGATATGAGTTTAGTCTATTTGTATATTAGACTATCATCCTTAGATGTTTAATATTGTTGCTAAAATATTTCAAGGCATTTGAGCATTGGTTGCGCAAGGAATAAACATGGCCTTTGATATTGATCTTGAGAGCATGATTATTTCCACAAAAAATAAGCATAGTTTACCAATTATGGTGGTTCCATTACATCCAAAGCAATCAATTTGGCCAATATTAACTTTCATTTCGAGCAATTTGGCTACAATATGCTCTAGATTTGAGCATTTCAACTTGCCCAATTGGAGGTATTAGTTGCAAATTTATATCTCTGACAATTATAATTATTTGCATATTTGAAAGCTACCATTGCATCCAAAGAGGTCCAATTAGATAAAATAACATATAATTTCATTAAAATTGGCATTTTTCCCTTTAGATATGAGTTTTTCAAATTGGTCTATGGGGATTGCAATTTGTTTTTGAAGCTAGTGTTTAAAACTATGCCAACTTTTGCATATGAAGTCTGTTTTTATGCCATTCATTTCAAATTATGTATTTTTGAGTTCTCTTCACAAGTTTGTAAGTGGTTTTAGTAAAATTTATTGTTTGATGTTGTTGATTTTCATTTGTTTCCAAAAAAATGGGCACATACCTAATTTTGGAAACTTCCAGGAAGTATAACTTACTCATAATTTAATATTTTTGAGAAAAAATTTAATTGCATTTTGTTTTTCCAAGATGACCACAATGGTGCAAATATCATTCAGAGTTGAGGTCATTTTGGAGTAGATTCCTCATATTTTGAATTTTTTGGCTCAAAGTGTTCTTTGGCTCAAATTTCTTTCTATTGAAATTTTATAAATTTCAATGATGGCATATTTTATTGATGTAATGGTTTTAATGCAAGTAAATAATAACTTGCCGTAAAAAATTGGCAAGTTGTTCAATGAACTATGTTCTCCTCAATCATACATAGTGACTTTTGTAGAGGAGAATCGATCTTTCAAGGCTGCAATTTTTCAACTCTTGTCAAAAATATCTGATAATTAAACACTTGTCATGTATTTGCAAGAAAGGATTTCCAGTTTAGAGAAATATCTTGTAGATGTTGAGATCAAGCTTGGTTCACTTGATAAATTAGAGATGACATATCAACAATCATGTACCAATACTTCATATTCTTGTCTAGAGTGTTATAATGATAGGGCATTGTCTTCCTCCACTTATTTTCATTCTAGTGATGATGTACAAGTTGATGTATTGTTACCCATGATTTTGGTCAATCTTGATGGTGTATTAATGATGGTGTACTCAGGCTCCTCATAAGAACTTTCTC
>JZKD02S2193663.1:30425-40598 GCA_000966675.3 Picea glauca
TCCCTAGCACTAACTATGTGTCTCTGTGCTGTCTCCATGTCTTCGAGTCTAGCTCGTAGATGACACATCTCTCTGTCCACGGCTGGATCTATCATCTGCCTGCCTCTTCTTCTCAGCATTTCCCTATCCTCTAGTGGATCGGGTGTTTGTCTGTCCCTTCTCCTTGGCAGCATGGCAAATTCTCTTTCTCTGCTACAGAAAGTAAAGAACCTTTTTGTGCTCTGATACCAAATGGTGCCGACACCACGCTCCCTCCACAACCCGCAGGTCGAAAGGTCCACGTCATCTCATGATATTTCCTTTACTACGGCCCGAAGAACTCTAAACAACTCTTCTATTTCCCTTTCGAGAAATCTACACCCACAACAAACTCTCACAGGATCCCCCCTTTACACTTGGGATATCGGACTTCACATCTTCGCGAATCCAGTGGTCAAGCGTTGGTCTCTTGAATCCCTGAAACCCGAAAATAGTCAATGCTGACCTTTCCCCTTTCCTTTCAGGATTTTCCCTATCACAATTTCGGTGATCGCAATGTCAAGAAACTTGTCTCCTCGACTCCCGAATCCCGATTTGCCGAAACTCCGATACACTCGTGAGCTTTGACTTTTCAACACTACTTCACCTCATCAGTACTTCGGACTTCGCCGTATCGTGAATCCTAATGCAAATGAATTCTGGATTATACTCCACGAAACTCTAAAATAGTGTGCCACCTGTCCACTCACTGACTCCTCCGTGGCCCCACACAATCCTCTTAGCTTTTCGGGATATCGCGTTTCGTGATTTTGCAATTCCCGTTGCAATGTTTATGGAANAAAAATTTGCTCAATGAAAAGATACCAATTTGTGAATAGAGTTATTAATCTTCTTCTTGTGCTTATTATGCAGGTATTTGGCCATCACAATGGTTCTGGAATGGCGTGAAAGGGAGCATGAAGAAGATAATGCCATTGCCGGAAATCATCCGCCCACCATTGCCTCTTTGAGAAACTGTGGTCTTCTGAAGTACTTTCATATCCCGTGCATGAGGGCCTAAGTCAGGTTATTAGAGTACCTTGTGCATATGTGGGATCTCGATCAACAAGTATTCCATGTAGGGGTCCACACATTGTCCTTGTATATCAAGGAAATTTACTTCTTGATAGGACTGTCACGACGTAGGTACCATGTGAACCTGACTGGTAGTAGAGGTGGTGGGCTGCCCATGAGTGAGTACTGCCGTTTACATTGTGTTCCAGAGGTAGAGAAGAGCAAGGGGAGTGTGGGATTTGACCCTCCACACTATTTTGTTCACCATTGCTCGTATGGCCGGGAGCTCCGCTCCTCACATGGATCTTTAGAGCTACTTTCAGTATGCCATAGAGTGTACTGAGCCTCGGGTTTTAACTGGACAAATGCAGTGCTTCGTAGCATGAAGAGGCAGTTGACCAAATGTAGGAGAGTGAATCTGATGCAATTCAGGTACAGGTATTTGTTGTTGTCCTTATTTCTCGAGAGGGTTCCGTTACTGAGGTTGCAGGTTGAGTGGGATTTACTGGCCCCAATAGATCCAAGAATGATGAATGGTGTCATCTCATGGCCCGACACGTAGCGAGACCAATTATCATATATGATGATACCTTCTTTGACTGGTTGCGACCACAGATGATGATGGTCGATGATTATGCTTATGCCAGGTTGGATTTCTGAGGAGATCCGGACTTAGTCCTGCCCGAGGATGCTCAGTGGGGGAACTTGGTAAGAAGTACACAATTTTTTTCTTTTTTAAATGTTTTTGGGAATTTTATCATATGAAAATGTTTTTTTTTATATGTTTGTCCAAGAAATAAATACAAAATGCGTTGTTGATGACACAGATGTGGGACCTTAATGACCTCCTGGTACTTCTCCCATTCAATGACGAGGAGAGGTAGCGCTAGTGCCACGATGGGACACTGAGGATTATGAAGCGATGGAACAAAACCTAGAGGGTTTGACAATAGATATTCCAGACATGCCTCTTGGAGAGGTTCCACGACGTTATCAGTGTCATACAGTAGGAGTGTCAGAGTCCATTGGTCGACTGCTCCGTAGGGTTGCCCGGGAAGTCATGTGTTACTGTGAACGTCATCCATGATGTCACTTTGTAGAAGCTATGAGCTTCATATTTTGACATTTTGGTCCTCAGACAAAACTTTTTGTAAAAAACTCTTTTGATCGTTATATATACATACAACTTCTACTGTTTTATCTTGTGTTGTGTGTGATTGATTTATAAATGATCCAGATGTCTGTCTAATACATAGTTATCCAATGCATCAGTTAATGTATTTAGACATCTAGGAATATGTTGATATTCAATATAATCAAAATAACGTTCCAAAAGGCGAATTCGCAAATACACCCATAACAAAGTAGGACTTCGAATAGTATAGACATTACTTAACTGTAGTACTACAAGCTGTGAATCGAGTCGCACAACCAAATGACGGATTCCAAGTGAGCTAACATCAATCAACAATTCGATAACGGTGCTATACTCTGCAATATTGTTGGTCGCATGACCGAGACACAGACCTCATAAGGAGACAAGTTCGTTTGTAGGGGCGTAAATTGCCCATGCAACGGAAGCAAGGTTCTAAGTACTATGGCTAGCACCATCAACGAAGCCAATGTAGGGTAGCGAAGACTCCGACTTCTAGAAATCAAACACAACGTCACATAAGGGCAGAGACCAGATAATGACAAAAGAAAGCTATAGTAACACACAAGAAGTATGATACAATAAAAATACAAGTACTTGTGCACCGATGATTTTATGCATAGTACTTCTTCAAGTACAACCGATTCCCGGGTTCACTCAAAGGGATACCATTGCAATCTAATAACTCATAAGACCCTTTCTCGAAAACTCGTCTAACGATATAAGGACCTCGCCACATGGCTTCGAATTTTCCATCTCCTAGCATATCTCGATCTTGTTCATAGAGGAGAATGAGATCTCYTTCGGAGAAAACATGAGGCTTGACATGTTTTTCGTATTGGGCCTTGACACGTTTTTTCTGAGCTTCTATGACTAGGGTAGCATCGCGTCGAGTTTCRTCTAATCGCATAAGATACAATARACATTCTTCCTCARCAGAAGTGTTTGGTAGGAGTTCAACAACTAGTTTTAAAGAGGGTAKCTCGCATTCAATCGGGAGAATGGCTTCCAAACCATAGACTAACYGGAAAGGTGTAAACCYAGTAGCRRAYTTGAMGGATGTCCGGTAAKCCCACAATGYCGAAAACAACATTGTGTGCCAACTTGTTTTGTGAATCCCTATCATTCATCGGAGCATAGTTWTGAGAACTTTGTTAATTGCTTCGACTTGGCCGTTGGCTTGTGGGTAATAGGGCGTTGAGTTTTCATGGTGAAGACCCAACTTTTCAGTAAGTTTGGACATCATGAAGTTTCTAAAGTGGCTACCTTGATCAGTGACGATATCCCGGGGAACACAAAAATGAGCTATGATATGATTAAAAATGAATAATACTGCGGTCTTTCTAGTGTTTTCAAATGTCGGCATCGCCTCGACCCATTTCGTAAAGTAATCGACGGCTACAATAATGTATCCATGCCCCCCAGCCGAGTGAGGGTGACATGTCATGAAATCGATGCCCCATTTCGCAAGGGGACCAACGGAGACCACAGGATGAAGAGGAGTGGGATGCGACCGTATCTTGTTATTATAGGTCTGGCAAGCATGGCATTTTTGAACGACGATTATGCAGTCGTTAAATAAAGAAGGCCAAAAATACCCTGCTTGTAAGATCTTTTGGGTAGTAGCATACCCAAACATATGACTACCATAGGCTCCAGAATGGAAGTCATTCAGAGCTCTCTCAGCTTCGTCGAATGTGAGGCAGCGTCGAAAAACGGAGTCAATCCCCCGATGATAAAGAGTATCCCCGAGGATAATATATTGACGAGCTTGGTATCGTATTCAACGTCTGTCAGTACTAGCCAAAGTTGACCGGAAAGTCTGGGTTTGGAGATATATGATGATATCGCCATACCAAAGATCATCGGTGCTGATGAGGAAAAGGAATTCATCGGGTAATGAATCAGCTGCTACATTTTCCATTTCAGAATAGGGAAAGTCACATATCAACTCAAAAAACACTAAGGACTTCTTGGACTTGGCGCGTTCGAATTCCAAGTCAAACTCCTGGAGTATCACGATCCATTTGGGGTATTTTCCCCCTAGCAATTGACGTGTGAGAATGTGTTGCATAGCGTTGCAGTTAGAAATCACTGTAGTCTTGTGCGAGAGGATATATTGTTGGAAGAGTTGGACGGCTTGGACGGCTGCCAAGGCCAGTTTTTCAACATGTAAATACTTGATTTCAGTAGGCGTTAGACTTCGACTCAAGTAGTAGATAACATGTTCGTCGTGAGCATCATTCTCTTGGACGAGAACCATACCAATGGTGTAATTCGAGGCAACAAGGTAGAGGAAATAATCGCGACTGTAATCGGGGGGGGAAAAGAAGAGGAGCACGTGTTAGGGACAATTTCAAGGCTTCAAAAGCGTTGTTGGCGATGGTATCCCATACAAAATCAAACCCCTTTTTTAGGAGCCATGTAAATCCACGAGTTATCTCGGCATAATTTGGGATAAAATGACGAAGAAAGTTTGCTTTCACCTGCAAACTTTGTAACTGGCGAAGTGTAGAAGGAGGAGGGAGATTAAGGATCGCCTCAACCTTTAAAGGATCCACCCAGATTCCTTGACGTGAAACAATAAAACCTAGAAGTCGACCAGATTCCATGCAGAAAACACACTTATGAGGATTCAAACATATATAGTAGAACCAACAGCGGACGAAAATGGCTTGGAGGTGTGTTGGATGATCGACTCGGTGCATTGAGTGATCGGGTAATTCGTCCAGATATGGTTGAATGATGTGCTTGATATCATGGAAAGCATAAGACATAGCGCGTTGAAAAGTTGCGCCAACATTCTTGAGACAGAAAGGGAGTTTCTGATAGGAAAAAGTACCCCAAGGACAAATAAAAGCGGTCTTATGTTGATCCTCAGGAACAATGTTGATTTGATTATACCCGGAGAAACCTTCCATCAGAGAGAATATTTCACTTCCACCGCAATCGTCGACAATCTGATTGACGAAGGGGGTAGGAAAGTTGTCTTTGGGACAAGCTTTGTTGATATCCCTATAATCAACGCATACACGAATTGTGCCCTATTTCTTATTGATCGGGACAAGATTGGAAACCCAGTCAGTGAGGGCCACCAGGTAAATAAAGACGACTTTAAGAAGTTTCTCGACTTCAAGCTTGATAACAGCCGCTTTACATGGGTGAACTGGACGAAGGCATTAACGGACGGGTTTAGCGTCGGGGTATGTCTTGATCTCATGTATCACAATGTCGGGGTCGATACCCGACATTTCTTCGTATCTCCAGGTGAAGATGTCACAAAACTCTTTGAAAAGGGATGTGTAGGTGATGATTTCGTCAGAGGAACACGAAGCTCCGATATGGACATTTTTGACAATCCCAAGTTTGATGGATATGTCGAGGGGAATAGTGGGTGAGATATTGCTTAAGTTCCCTTCAGAAAACACATCGTGTGCGGACTCGGGAACGGTTGAGATGATGACAACAGTCGACGAGGCTGAGATCCGTTGATAGTTCTCAAGGGTATGTTGCTCCAGGAAGAGGATGGAATGATGATGTTCATAATTCCAAGGGGTGTCCTCCAAGACAGACATGATCGTCTCATATATGGGAAAAATGACATGAAAGGGATCGGGAGACAACTCACCAAGAGAGGGGGTAGAAGGTGTTGCTGATAGAATGGCCTAATAGGCGGATTTGACCGGGCTTAATGACATTTCGTCACCATAATGAAGATAATCTCTAGGGTCAGGTACTATCCATGGGTCATGAGATGCAGGAAGTTCATGAATCGAGGTAGAGATCATGTTGATTGAAGCAACAGACAAGCATGGAACATCAGACGGTGGAATGGGGAAAGTACCCATTAACGAAGAGTCTTTGACAAGGCCTACAACAACGTTCTCATAACCCAGTGGGGTTTTAGCGATGAAAAATACGTTGCTAGTACGGGTATCGGAATTGAAGAAGGCTAATTGGTCGACGGTGATGATATTTCCTTGATGTGGGAAACATATCACATGGAAAAGGGTCGACACAATGGCACGCATGGAATTGATCCAACAATGACCCAGTAGAAGATTGTAGTCAAGGGGAGCGTTAAAGACTTCCAGTTCGACTTGGACCGTTTTTCCTTCTAACGTGATGGGAAACGAAGGAAGGACACCATAGGGATTAAAACCGGAGCCATTGAAGGATTTGAGAGTGTTCTGGGATTCGTTCCAAGAGGGAGAGCCAATGGCCTTCCAACAAGTAAAAGACATTACACACATCGAAGCAACCCCATCGAGAACGGTTAGGTAATTTTTTTTTCCAGAGATAATCACTAGGATCTGGAACGCGAGTTGTGGGGGTAACCTTTGAATGTGATCTTCCAAGACAAAAATTATCAAATTCGTAACCGTCAGGTCGATTCCACCAATAGCTTTCAACAATGCCTTCCGTTGTGTGAGAAAACTTTGAATGACTTCGAGAGCTAACATCGCAGAAGGTGCTTGGGCCAGATCTTCAACAATGCTATAGTTCTGGGTAGCACGAGCATGTGGATTGAAAGCCGATTTCCGAACGACACCCTTTGGGGGGGGTCGAANTGTTAATTGCTTCGACTTGGCCGTTGGCTTGTGGGTAATAGGGCGTTGAGTTTTCATGGTGAAGACCCAACTTTTCAGTAAGTTTGGACATCATGAAGTTTCTAAAGTGGCTACCTTGATCAGTGACGATATCCCGGGGAACACAAAAATGAGCTATGATATGATTAAAAATGAATAATACTGCGGTCTTTCTAGTGTTTTCAAATGTCGGCATCGCCTCGACCCATTTCGTAAAGTAATCGACGGCTACAATAATGTATCCATGCCCCCCAGCCGAGTGAGGGTGACATGTCATGAAATCGATGCCCCATTTCGCAAGGGGACCAACGGAGACCACAGGATGAAGAGGAGTGGGATGCGACCGTATCTTGTTATTATAGGTCTGGCAAGCATGGCATTTTTGAACGACGATTATGCAGTCGTTAAATAAAGAAGGCCAAAAATACCCTGCTTGTAAGATCTTTTGGGTAGTAGCATACCCAAACATATGAATACCAAAGGCTCCAGAATGGCACTCATTCAGAGCTCTCTCAGCTTCGTCGAATGTGAGGCAGCGTTGAAAAACAGAGTCAATCCCCCGATGATAAAGAGTATCCCCGAGGATAATATATTGACGAGCTTGGTATCGTATTCAACGTCTGTCAGTACTAGCCAAAGTTGACCGAAAAGTCTGGGTTTGGAGATATATGATGATATCGCCATACCAAAGATCATCGGTGCTGATGAGGAAAAGGAATTCATCGGGTAATGAATCAGCTGCTACATTTTCCGTTTCAGAATAGGGAAAGTCACATATCAACTCAAAAAACACTAAGGACTTCTTGGACTTGGCGCGTTCGAATTCCAAGTCAAACTCCTGGAGTATCACGATCCATTTGGAGTATTTTCCCCCTAGCAATTGACGTGTGAGAATGTGTTGCATAGCGTTGCAGTTAGAAATCACTGTAGTCTTGCGTGAGAGGATATATTGTTGGAAGAGTTGGACGGCTTGGACGGCTGCCAAGGCCAGTTTTTCAACATGTAAATACTTGATTTCAGTAGGCGTTAGACTTCAACTCAAGTAGTAGATAAAATGTTCGTCATGAGCATCATTCTCTTGGACGAGAACCATACCAATGGTGTAATCCGAGGCAACAAGGTAGAGGAAATAATCGCGACTGTAATCGGGGGGAAAAAGAAGAGGAGCACGTGTTAGGGACAATTTCAAGGCTTCAAAAGCGTTGTTGGCGATGGTATCCCATACAAAATCAAACCCCTTTTTTAGGAGCCACGTAAATCCACGAGTTATCTCAGCATAATTTGGGATAAAATGACGAAGAAAGTTTGCTTTCACCTGAAAACTTTGTAACTGGCGAAGTGTAGAAGGAGGAGGGAGATTAAGGATCGCCTCAACCTTTAAAGGATCCACCCAGATTCCTTGACGTGAAACAATAAAACCTAGAAGTCGACCGGATTCCATGCAGCAAACACACTTATGAGGAGTCAAACGTATATAGTAGAACCAACAGCGGACGAAAATGGCTTGGAGGTGTGTTGGATGATCGACTCGGTGCATTGAGTGAGCGGGTAATTTGTCCAGATATGGTTGAATGATGTGCTTGATATCATGGAAAGCATAAGACATAGCGCGTTGAAAAGTTGCGCCAACATTCTTGAGACAGAAAGGGAGTTTCTGATAGGAAAAAGTACCCCAAGGACAAATAAAAGCGGTCTTATGTTGATCCTCAGGAACAATGTTGATTTGATTATACCCGGAGAAACCTTCCATCAGAGAGAATATTTCACTTCCACCGCAATCGTCGACAATCTGATTGACGAAGGGGGTAGGAAAGTTGTCTTTGGGACAAGCTTTGTTGATATCCCTATAATCAACGCATACACGAATTGTGCCCTATTTCTTATTGATCGGGACAAGATTGGAAACCCAGTCAGTGAGGGCCACCAGGTAAATAAAGACGACTTTAAGAAGTTTCTCGACTTCAAGCTTGATAACAGCCGCTTTACATGGGTGAACTGGACGAAGGCATTAACGGACGGGTTTAGCGTCGGGGTATGTCTTGATCTCATGTATCACAATGTCGGGGTCGATACCCGACATTTCTTCGTATCTCCAGGTGAAGATGTCACAAAACTCTTTGAAAAGGGATGTGTAGGTGATGATTTCGTCAGAGGAACACGAAGCTCCGATATGGACATTTTTGACAATCCCAAGTTTGATGGATATGTCGAGGGGAATAGTGGGTGAGATATTGCTTAAGTTCCCTTCAGAAAACACATCGTGTGCGGACTCGGGAACGGTTGAGATGATGACAACAGTCGACGAGGCTGAGATCCGTTGATAGTTCTCAAGGGTATGTTGCTCCAGGAAGAGGATGGAATGATGATGTTCATAATTCCAAGGGGTGTCCTCCAAGACAGACATGATCGTCTCATATATGGGAAAAATGACATGAAAGGGATCGGGAGACAACTCACCAAGAGAGGGGGTAGAAGGTGTTGCTGATAGAATGGCCTAATAGGCGGATTTGACCGGGCTTAATGACATTTCGTCACCATAATGAAGATAATCTCTAGGGTCAGGTACTATCCATGGGTCATGAGATGCAGGAAGTTCATGAATCGAGGTAGAGATCATGTTGATTGAAGCAACAGACAAGCATGGAACATCAGACGGTGGAATGGGGAAAGTACCCATTAACGAAGAGTCTTTGACAAGGCCTACAACAACGTTCTCATAACCCAGTGGGGTTTTAGCGATGAAAAATACGTTGCTAGTACGGGTATCGGAATTGAAGAAGGCTAATTGGTCGACGGTGATGATATTTCCTTGATGTGGGAAACATATCACATGGAAAAGGGTCGACACAATGGCACGCATGGAATTGATCCAACAATGACCCAGTAGAAGATTGTAGTCAAGGGGAGCGTTAAAGACTTCCAGTTCGACTTGGACCGTTTTTCCTTCTAACGTGATGGGAAACGAAGGAAGGACACCATAGGGATTAAAACCGGAGCCATTGAAGGATTTGAGAGTGTTCTGGGATTCGTTCCAAGAGGGAGAGCCAATGGCCTTCCAACAAGTAAAAGACATTACACACATCGAAGCAACCCCATCGAGAACGGTTAGGTAATTTTTTTTTCCAGAGATAATCACTAGGATCTGGAACGCGAGTTGTGGGGGTAACCTTTGAATGTGATCTTCCAAGACAAAAATTATCAAATTCGTAACCGTCAGGTCGATTCCACCAATAGCTTTCAACAATGCCTTCCGTTGTGTGAGAAAACTTTGAATGACTTCGAGAGCTAACATCGCAGAAGGTGCTTGGGCCAGATCTTCAACAATGCTATAGTTCTGGGTAGCACGAGCATGTGGATTGAAAGCCGATTTCCGAACGACACCCTTTGGGGGGGGTCGAA
>JZKD02S2193696.1:0-13627 GCA_000966675.3 Picea glauca
TTCAAAGTGTTAAAGTAAAATCCCCGATATAACGAGTACCGAAATATTGATTAACGTTGGTAAAACCGGATTAATTAAGCTAAATCAATACATATCCTGTGTTTCGATGCTTGCATGATTTACGAGGTAGCCTTATTCTTTCCATATGCTAATTGACATTTTAAACCGCCAAAATTTATGACATTAATGAGGAAATAGGGCAAATCGATGTATATAAGATTGGATTTTTATGGCAAAATTTATTTCTAAACATGATTTGACAGACTTGTTCTGAAAGGTACCGAGTTTTTGAATATATATAAGAGTTGTGGTTCATTATAACAAATGCATTTTCATATTACGCAGAGCACATTATCTCTGAGCAAGCTGACTTCTGTATGTATACGTATTTCTATCGCATAAGAGCTAAAGCACAATCCCCAACCATGGTTCCACGAAAAGCATCCAAAGCCAGTGTTGAGGTTTCGGGACAAGGCTTAGACAACGTTGCTGATACTTCGCCTCAAAGTATCGACTCGGTCCCAAATTGGTCGTTCGTTTCAGATGATCTGCAGGCTGAATTGGTGGATTATTCTAATGACTCCAATGACAATGAAAAATATGATATAACCACCAAGTATAAGATCGTCATCGAATCCATAATGCACAAAGTAGAAGCCAGGCCACGACTACTACCATATTATGACATGGTCCGATGGGCATTAGACCATGTGGACATACTGACTAGAACCATCAGGAATGAGCAGATAGTCACCATCGAGACTTTCAGGCCAAAACATCTGCAAGCCATGTATAAGCTGCCCGCAACATCCGACTATACATATGGCGCTGAATTCTTGGACGAGTTCAAAGAGAAGGAATGTGTACAATATGATAAAACCATGTCTAGCTTAATAAAAGATTGGGTTTCGCACGCCGCGAAGTTCAGGGCTGACAACCACGACATATATTCAATAGCTTCCTTAGAATCGTAGTACAAGTATGTGGCCATGATGACATGCCAGTTATATGGGAGAGAGGACACCTCACATTTTTTTCTTCCATGGGTGCCTCTAATGTTTCAAGTCGCCGAAGGCAGTTCCTTCGACTGGGAAAAAATGCTGTCCGATAGCTTGACCAGTCAGGTCACAGAGTATCGGGTGCAGAAAGAGAGTGGAAAGGCCTCTTCATTCTTCATGTCTGCATACATTATGGATGCCGTTTGTTTTTTGACACCATTTCCCTTAATGAGCTGGAGTTGGACTCCAGCAGAAGACAAGCCCATACACATCTATCATTCAAAATTATGGGAAAACAAAGCGGCAAATTTCGTATACGAAATCTTCAACTGGGTGATGGTGCCTCTACATGTCACTATTTTTGGTCACCCGCCACCCAGGATCTCGGACAATCTAGTAACAAATCTGAGCAACATAGCAGACTGGTACATAGAATCTGAATTTTCATACCTCAAAGTTTTCAGGGCTTCGGTTCATCCGGATGCATTACCATTTCTCATTCCCGACAAGTTGGATTGTTGTGAGGTTGCTAGGCAAACAATAATCGGTGGTATAAGCAAAGATCTTAAGGGATACTCAAAGAAGGTATGGCCACCTTTTCCTGTTCATTTAAATTCTTATTCTTTATTAGATTTTGGGCATGCCAAAGCTGGGGCAACAGCCCTGGAAGACCTAAATTTGGTCCTCAGTGAATCCAAGAAGCATGATCTGCAAAGGGTCATGAGCAATCATTTGGCCAGTTGCGGGCTCAAGAGATTTGAGCACGAGAATTCACCTTCGGATGACATTTTCCAAGGCGCAAGGTCCTATGCTGAGATTCTAGCTCGGATACAAACCTTGGCACCCAAGGAAAGAGCTGATGTTCTGAAGTTCCAGGAACATCAACGCAGTTGTCTTCCTACAGTATTGCAGGGTGAGAGTCCGAGTACGACGGAGGCGAAACAAAGAGATGCCGAAGGCTCTAAGGATGCGACTCCTGATCAATAAAAACACCAGGACGAGGGAGAGCAAACTAAGAGTTCGAAAATAGAGATAAAGACTCCCGACCCACCGAAGAAGCAGAGTCCGGTTACTACTCCGAGAAAATCAGCGAAGCAAGTCGGAGAACCTATCACATCAGTTACTCCCTTGCAGTCGACTCAGGGAAATATTGATGCAGGGTGGATCTTCAATGAAGAGTTGAGGCCTATAAGGGTAGAAGAACTCCCTCCGAATGAGTTTTTCTTTGATAAGAAGAGAAAGGAAGTGGTAAAGAGGGAATTCTATCAGGAAGGAGAGTCAACGACCAAGAAATATAAAGTTATAACTGATGGAAAAGACAAGAGGTACGAACAATTCACGACCGAAATAGCAGGGACATTAGGAGCATACGCCATGACAAATCAATTTTCAGTCAGGGTCTTAAAAAACCAACTGAAATGAAAGAATCACCTCATCAAGACCCTGGAAGCTAGACTAGCCACAACAACAGATACTGCTAAAGACCAGGTGAGTGTAGGTATAGAGCAAGCAAGGTTGGCCGATAAAAATGAGATGGAGCTGCTCAAAACTAAGCTCGAACAAGCACAACTGGTGGTTCGGGATGGTCAGATGCAAGCGAGCCATCAAAGGGATTTGATCCAATAGCTGCAGGCTAGGGTGGAAATCACCGAAAGCAAAGCGATAGATATCGAGATGTTTCAGTCCCAGGCAATGGAGATTCAGGGCAGAGTCTCTNTTCAAAGTGTTAAAGTAAAATCCCCGATATAACGAGTACCGAAATATTGATTAACGTTGGTAAAACCGGATTAATTAAGCTAAATCAATACATATCCTGTGTTTCGATGCTTGCACGATTTACGAGGTAGACTTATTCTTTCCATACGCTAATTGACATTTTAAACCGCCAAAATTTATGACATTAATGAGGAAATAGGGCAAATCGATGTATATAAGATTGGATTTTTATGGAAAAATTTATTTCTAAACATGATTTGACAGACTTGTTCTGAAAGGTACCGAGTTTTTGAATATATATAAGAGTTGTGGTTCATTATAACAAATGCATTTTCATATTACGCAGAGCACATTATCTCTGAGCAAGCTGACTTCTGTATGTATACGTATTTCTATCGCAGAAGAGCTAAAGCACAATCCCCAACCATGGTTCCACGAAAAGCATCCAAAGCCAGTGTTGAGGTTTTGGGACAAGGCTTAGACAACGTTGCTGATACTTCGCCTCAAAGTATCGACTCAGTCCCGAATTGGTCGTTCGTTTCAGATGTTCTGCAGGCTGAATTGGTGGATTATTCTGATGACTCCAATGACAATGAAAAAGATGATATAACCACCAAGTATAAGATCGTCATCGAATCCATAATGCACAAAGTAGAAGCCAGGCCACGACTACTGCCATATTATGACATGGTCTGATGGGCATTAGACCATGTGGACATATTGACCAGAACCATCAGGAATGAGCAGAAAGTCACCATCGGGACTTTCAGGCCAAAACATCTGCAAGCCATGTATAATTTGCCCGCAACATCCGACTATACATATGGCGCCGAATTCTTGGACGAGTTCAAAGAGAAGGAACGTGTACAGTATGATAAAACCATGTCTAGCTTAATAAAAGATTGGGTTTCGCACGCTGCGAAGTTCAGGGCTGACAACCACGACATATATTCAATAGCTTCCTTAGAATCGTAGTACAAGTATGTGGCCATGATGACATGCCGATTATACGGGAGAGAGGACACCTCACATTTTTTTCTTCCATGGGTGCCTCTAATGTTTCAAGTCGCCGAAGGCAGTTCCTTCGACTGGGAAAAAATGCTGTCCGATATCTTGACCAGTCAGGTCACAGAGTATCAGGTGCAGAAAGAGAGCGGAAAGGCCTCTTCATTCTTCATGTCTGCATACATTATGGATGCCGTTTGTTTTTTGACACCATTTCCCTTAATGAGCTGGAGTTGGACTCTAGCAGAAGACGAGCCCATACACATCTATCATTCAAAATTATGGGAAAACAAAGCGGCAAATTTCGTATACGAAATCTTCAACTGGGTGATGGTGCCTCTACATGTCACTATTTTTGGTCACCCGCCACCCAGGATCTCGGACAATCTAGTAACAAATCTGAGCAACATAGCAGACTGGTACATAGAATCTGAATTTTCATACCTCAAAGTTTTCAGGGCTTCGGTTCATCCGGATGCATTACCATTTCTCATTCCCGACAAGTTGGATTGTTGTGAGGTTGCTAGGCAAACAATAATCGGTGGTATAAGCAAAGATCTTAAGGGATACTCAAAGAAGGTATGGCCACCTTTTCCTGTTCATTTAAATTCTTATTCTTTATTAGATTTTGGACATGCCAAAGCTGGGGCAGCATCCCTGGAAGACCTAAATTTGGTCCTCAGTGAATACAAGAAGCATGATCTGCAAAGGGTCATGAGCAATCATTTGGCCAGTTGCGGGCTCAAGAGATTTGAGCACGAGAATTCACCTTCGGATGACATTTTCCGAGGCGCAAGGTCCTATGCTGAGATTCTAGCTCGGATACAAACCTTGGCACCCAAGGAAAGAGCTGATGTTCTGAAGTTCCAGGAACATGAACGCAGTTGTCTTCCTACAGTATTGCAGGGTGAGAGTCCGAGTACGACGGAGGTGAAACAAAGAGATGCCGAAGGCTCTAAGTATGCGACTCCTGATCAAGAAAAACACCAAGACGAGGGAGAGCAAACTAAGAGTTCGAAAATAGAGATAAAGACTCCCGACCCACCGAAGAAGTAGAGTCCGGTTACTACTCCTGGAAAATCAGTGAAGCAAGTCGGAGAACCTATCACATCAGTTACTCCCTTGCAGTCGACTCAGGGAAATATTGATGCAGGGTGGATCTTCAATGAAGAGTTGAGGCCTATAAGGGTAGAATAACTCCCTCCGAATGATTTTTTCTTTGATAAGAAGAGAAAGGAAGTGGTAAAGAGGGAATTCTATCAGGAAGGAGAGTCAACGACCAAGAAATATAAAGTTATAACTGATGGAAAAGACAAGAGGTACGAACAATTCACGACCGAAATAGCAGGGACATTAGGAGCATACGCCTTGACAAATCAATTTTCAGTCGGGGTCTTAAAAAACCAACTGAAATGAAATAATCACCTCATCAAGACCCTGGAAGCTAGACTAGCCACAACAACAGAGACTGCTAAAGACCGGGTGAGTGTAGGTATAGAGCAAGCAAGGTTGGCCGATAAAAATGAGATAGAGCTACTCAAAACTAAGCTCGAACAAGCACAACTGGTGGTTCGGGATGGTCAGATGAAAGCGAGCCATCAAAGGGATTTGATCCAACAGCTGCAGGCTAGGGTGGAAATCACCGAAAGCAAAGCGATAGATATCGAGATGTTTCAGTCCCAGGCAATGGAGATTCGGGGCAGAGTCTCTGCGGCCCAACGAAGTTTAGTCGGCAAGGTAGAGGAGATTTGGGACAATTGCTTGATGGTTAATCAAGTTTTGGAGATTTTAAGTGCTAGAGAAAGGGAAGCTGGAGTAGCACAGGTCACCTTCCAAGAGGCTGTGATAGCCACAAACAACAGGGATTCGAGAAGCACTCCCAGGTTCACCATTTCAGAGTAGACCAGAGGAAACATTCTATTGAAATAATGGGAGCATAACATCTCAGAAAGCAAGCTGCAAGCCAAGAGGGTAACAAATTCCTTAGAAGAGGCCTTTAGTTCTATAGATGGCGATCTGCTAGGCATTGATAGCGGAGGTAATGTCGAGGCGTTGATGCAGATGAATATGGCAAAAATCTCGCTTGATCTAAAGGAAAAAGAGGAAAGAGATTCGATCGAGATTTCCCAAGTGACTATGGCGGACATAGTCCAAATAGACAAATGTATGATTAAACCAAGCGCGCAATTATGCACTATTGACATCATAGACAAACAGATGGAAGATAGGCTACCGCAGTTAGCCCGAGAATGTTACTTTTTTGAAGCTAGTTGTCAAGTAGAACCGTCGAGGATGATATCTCAGCTGGTTGAAAGATGTGTCACTTGTACCGAGCACGCACGAGGACAAACGTCTAGCACCAAGTGAAGATAGAGAAGAAGAAATGGAGCGATTTCTCTCCTCCCTATCATAACTGGAATTTTGTAACGATTGAGATTCTATCTTATTTGTAAAACTGTATAAATATACCACAGAAAGAAAAGAAAAAGGTTGGACCTTTTTGTGTCAATTGTAACAAAGTTTTTACAATTTGAGAGTTAATACAAAGCAAATCTAAAGATTCTTAATTCCGTCACGACTGTGTTATGAGTTTGTTTTATTGTATCTCATATTTCGTTTCATTTCATATTCATAACTGATGAATGCTTCGTTATAATTTAGTACGACCACTATTATAGCGAATGTGTTTTGGTTTTCTGTAATTGTTTACTGTTTTTCCTCTGTACCAACTATTAGCAGGTGTAAGACCAGTCAACACTTTCAGAATTCTACATGTATTTTATGCTACATCGGGTTATTTCCTTACAGTTTTCCTCTTCTGTTTATACGTAAGATTCTCCCTTGATAGGAGCCTTACACCATAGACAACTAAATTTTTTTCTCCCACCTCATACATTTTATTAAGATATAACTAATTTACGGGAAAGACCCTTTGATTTGCATCCCGTTTTATTTCCGAAACCATAAACTCTCTTTTATTACGACCAAATTGAGACAACACTTAATTTCCCTCTGAAGTTTTCTTATTTTTACTGTTCCTCCATGACTGTCCCTGTACCAACACAACCCAATATCGAACCCGAATTATCAAATCAAACACACATTGCCTTAAACCTTTTCGACACTATTTTTAAAACCGCTACTACCCGAGTTGAACTCGAACGTTCATGGGTAGCAATTGAACAAGATATAACCATCCAGGAACAGTTGGAAGCTAGACAACACCAACATAGAAATCTTCCCTAGTTTCCTTTGCCAAAGGTTGACGTTTCTCTCTTCTCCACCCTTTAACCACTTTCGGATGCCTAGACACTATACTTCTAATCCTTAAGTACAAACTATGGAACAACAGTGGCAATGCCACTTACTTTCCTATTCTCATGGCTAGTTGAGATTTTATCTCCAACTATATCTATTATCATATTTAGTTGGTACTACTTAGGAGCTCATTGAGGATGTCTCTCCAAGCTTGTTGAGTTAGTCTTCTTGATGTAAAATCAATATAAGCTTGTGTTTGGATTTCTTCTATAGGTTAGGGTTTCTTTGATGGCATATTTCAAGGACTTATATATAAGTGTGGGGTTGGAGTGATCCTTCACATGCCACCTTTGCATTATTTTCTTTAAAATGTGGAGCCATATTAGGAAGAAATAATAGAGTTTGGAACTTTGCTTTGTTTTTATTGATGAAAATAGTTGTATACAAAAGAATTAGGAAGTTAAAAGTGTTGCACGACTTTAAATTTCTCATGGATTAGGAAAATGGTTAGTGTCAACTCAGAAATATAACTTTGTGTCTTATTATGCATATAGTTATGGAGGTAAAGAATCTCTTTGATTTATCTCATTTCCTCATATTTTCAGGGAATTGAATACAAAATAAAAATCTACATCAAAGGTTGCTTTCTCCTTGTAGGAAGGCACACTAGTGGCTAAAGAATACAGAGGATCAAATCTGTTGTCTTATTCTCTCATTGCTATTTTTTTAATTGACGTAGATAGTGATCCTTGCATGAAAAATTGTGTTAGGGTAATGCCCTCGAGTCTTGTTAGGACTATTATGTAATGATGATGAAAGTTATGGCATGCCTCTAAAAAATGCCATGATCTATTTTTGGAAGACTATAATACATAGAAGACTTGATATGACATAGACTGTCTTTTAATTTTAAAATAAAAAGCCATGAGGCTTGGACAATGAATATTTTGATTTCTCCCTAGAAATATCAAATACATGTTTTTTTCCTTGGAAAAAAAATGTTGTGTTTGGATTAATACAAAATAAATTAGAGATTTTTATTTGTACTTCAATGTAGAAATATGCTTGACTGGTTTCAATCCACATCATTAGTATCATAACATTCTGATCTATCCTTGGGTTTCAGTATTAGCTCTTTGTTTTCCTTCTTCTGGTCTCAATAGAGTTTGGGTTTATTTTTATCGATTCTATTTGGGGTTTGGTTCGCTTATTTAATCCACGTGCTTTGTTCCATATCACAACAACCTGTTTAGGTGGATGTTGGCTTGGTTGTTACACCCTGTTGACAAGAATCAATGTTGCATTTATTGATCCAGATTGGATCAATATATAATTTTTACCTATCTTGGTATTTTATGAGTGGAAAAATTGATGGAATTGGCTTGCAGGGTCCATTTTAGTGGCAAGTCCCAATCTAGAGATTTGGGGTCCATGACCTATAGAGCCATTTTGAGGTATAAAATGGCCTTTTTTGGGGTCAAAACTTAAGGAGCATAGCTCCCAACCTCTTGACGTTGTTCTACACATTGAGACCTTCCAAAGATGTGAACATCACCTCAATTGGAGCTCGTATGTGGAAGTTATGTCTCTCACAAGTTGACCTACCTTGTTGACCACCATGGTATCAAGTAGATTCCATGTCAACCCCCATTACCCACATATTTGGGGCTAGAAACATGTGGAATTTCAAGAAGTTCCTAGAAGGTATAAAACCCTAACTAATTGAGGGTTGAGGCATGCAAAAACCTTAACCCTATATGATTATCATGCTATGCTAAATACTAAGATGCTAGGAGGAGAAGGAGTTCCATTCTTTAACATTGTACTTGTTACATAGTTGAGCATAACATCTAGGAGTGGGATTTTGAGAGCATAATATAGGAGGTAGATGATTCTGGAGCATCCATTTAGGCCACAATGTCAAAGGAAACTCCATGGTGAGTGCCCCTTTCTTTGTACTTACATGACATACCTGAAGAAAAGAGAGCAAAGCATATGCATCACCTTCTAGCTAGGTTTTCTAATGTATTGGGTTTCCTAGGATACATATCCCATTCATTTGTGTGGATGGTGTGTTCATTTACTTGTTCTTTCATTTTTGTATTTAATTTATTTTCATAATCTAAGCAATAAGATAGTAATAATAAATTTGAGATTGAAGGAAATAAACCTACATTAATAAAATGATTTCAAGATAATACAAGATATGTTGTGACAAACTATTCCAATGGAATATCTATGGCAATTTACATATCGTATTAGTATCAGAGTACATTTCTTTGGGATAGTTGTGGGAAGTTGCAAGATCCAAGAATTGGTTTAAGAAGGAAGTTGTAGAACCTTTTCCATGGTAGATGAGTCAAATCATAACAACCTTGGAGATGTAGCATAAGAGATATTTGTGAGGCTGGAAGAGTAAGTTTTTGATATCTCTCGCAACATGACCCTCGTCATGGTGGCTCTAGTGAACAAGTTTCGAAATTTTGGGGAGGTTGGTGGTTCTAACTTAGAAATTGAATTGGATGAGAAACTGAGAGATAGTGAAGACCTAGAAAAGGAGTTGAAAAAGGAGCCCAAGAAAGAGCAACAAAGTTCCAGTGCCATCACTCCTTCACAACTTCTATTCAAAATGAAAGCAAAAGTGGACATCAAACCCTATTAAGGTGAGATCAATGTTGTTAAGTTGAATCATTGGTTGCAACATTTAGAAGTGTATTTTAGTGTCTATAATATAGATGAAGAGTAGAAGATTCCATTTTCCCGATTGAAACTAGAGGGCCATGCACTAACATACTATGAAAGCCACATAGAGACACTTAGAATGGAGGGTGATCCACCAATAAGTGAGTGGGAGGATTTAAAAACCCTCATCAAGTCTTGATTATGCCTTATTGGGTACATAGAGAACCAATATATTCATTGGCATCACTTCAAGCAGAGACAAGCATAGAGTGTGCAAGAGTACACCACCAAATTCAGAAAGATGGCTATCATGTTGGGTATCTCTCTCAGGAACAAAAAAGCACTCAAGTATTCATGGGGTATACACAGTGATTTGTGAAAGAAAATGATGCTCTTCAAACCAAGGACAATTGATGAGGCCTGTGTGCAAGCACAATACCTAGAGACCATAAACCATAAAAAAGGACAACCAAGTGGTTTTAAAGAAAGGCCACTAAGATGCTTCCAAGGAGGGGATAAATAAATGCAAAAGAAAATATAATAAGACAACAACCACTACACATTAGTGTAAGGATTAAAACAATATCGATGGTCACACCAAAGATAAGTGTTAGAAGCTACATCTAGAGTTGAATCCAAAGAATTGTAAGAAGGATGTAAAGAAGAAAAACCTCTAGGAATGGATTTAGGCAAGCAGTTAGAGAGAAACTCAGATGTGGATGAGAAGAATGTTTGCACTTCAGTGTAGAAGGAGATGAATATGAGTAGGCTTCATCACAAGGAAGAGAAGGACATGAAAAAAATCTTCCTTATTAATATCTAGGTCAAAAAGACCAAGGTGCATGCTCGATTTGATTCCGTTTCATAGGCCAATATCATAGAAGATGATCTAGTAAACAAGCTTGGGTTGAAGGTTAATGATCATCTAAGCTCAAATCCATTGGGATGGGTGAATATGGATGTAGATCAAAGTCACTAAATAATATAATATCAAGTTTTCTATAAGTGAAGATTTTATTGATGAAGTGGAGCTACATGCAAGTACCCCTTAATGCGTGTGGTTTAGTGTTTGAAATCCCCTACATGTATATGAGGAATGCAATCTTCATATGGAGAGACAACTAATACCTCCTGATCAAGGATGGGAAGTATTACATCATCAAAGCACACAAAGGTAAATTGAAGATATCTCTAGTAAGTGCCAACCAAGCCAAAAAGTTGATTAGTTCTAGTAAGAAGTATGTATTGCTTTCCTTAAGAGAGACTTAGCTAGGGGAGGAATTGATAGAAGTAAAGACATCAATGGAGGGATGTACCAAAGAGCATAAAAATTAGTTGGAGGAGTTGTTGCAGGTGTATAGAGTATTGTTCCAGAATCCTAAAGGGTTACCACCCAAGAGGGAAGTGGAGCATGAGATACATTTGTTTCCTGATTCACCATTACTAAATATTGGGTTGTATAGACAGTTTTGTTTTGGAAGTAGACGAAGTGAAGAAACATTTGCAGCAGTTGTTGGAACAGGGAGTAATTCAACCAAGCACCTCACCTTGTGGGTCACCTATTTTCATAGTACCAAAGAAGGATGAGACTTGGTGAATGTGTATTGACTACAAAGCTTTGAACAAGATCACACTTAGGAACCGATACCCTCTTCCTAGGATCGATGATTTGTTAGACTAGTTGCAAAATCAAAAGTACTTCATCAAGTTGGATCTCGAATCAGGATACCACCAAGTACGTGATAAAAAACAAGACACCTAGAAGACCACCTTCAAGACAAGGCAAGGTCTGCATGAATGGTTGGTCATGCCTTTTGGTTTATGTAATGCACCAACTACATTTATTTGATTAATGAATGATGTATTGTGACCCTATTTAGATTCATTTGTAATAGTGCATTTGGATGACATATTGGTTTATATCTCTACTTGGGAAGAGCACATGGCACATCTCATGTAGGTGTTAGAGACTTTGAAAAAGAATTAGCTGTCGGTGAACCTCAAGAAATGCAAATTTTCTTAGTAGTCATTGGTGTATCTGGGGTACGTGATCGATGGAGGGGAACTCAAGATAGATCCCATGAAGATGGAGGCCATCATCATGTGGCTAGTTCTTTCTAATGTCATAAAGTTAGGAACTTTGTTGGGGAAACACAATACCTATGAAGTTTCATAACATCCTTTTTAGTGGTATTTGTGCCACTACAAGCCATAAAAACTAGTGGTAAGAGTGTTGGTGTACATGCACATCTTCCATAATTTCCTACTATTCAGGGGACTATTGTTTATAACATGACTATTTATATCATGTATGTTTATAGCGATTGGTTTCATGAGTCTAATGGTCAAATTTTGACTAAATTTGACCAAGTGAGCCGTAGGAGCACTCCATACCTAGATTTGAGTGGGGATAAGCTATTATTAGCCAATGGAGGCACTCTTTCAACCTTTTCCTTGATTTTAGAGTCTTAATCCCTAATTTTAAAATTCTATTTCCTATGTTTGAGTTCCTAGAGTTATTTAAGGAACCTTATCCTATGCATCAAGGAATGGAATCATTTTACTTATCTATTTTATCTCTTTCCTATTTTTACATGATTTATTCATGGATTGGATCCTGCTATAGTAGGAAAACGCTCCTATGGACTACACTAGGGTTCAACATGTAGGAAGATCTAACCGTCTAAAACTATCCTACTTTTTATAACTACCCCGAACATACCCCACATTCATGCATGAAATACAAAGTGAAAAGATTTGGTAACTTTAACTTTAACCCCGTGTCTGGTGTCGATCCTTTCGTGTTCGATTGCTCCGTTGACTACAAGTCTCCTCCCAAGGATGACTTCCATTCACAAACAAATATACATGGAACTACAAACATGCATCTCATATGTAAATCATGGGTTAGATGTTAGAATAAAGCATAAATCAAACAAAAAAATTTGAGACATCATATTTCAGGCCAAAAAAAGTATTCCTTTTATTGATATCACAATGTTTACTTACAATGAGATCGATGACTACTCCTCAAACCTGGTCCGAGATCCTCTTCACATGTGCATGCACAAGGAAGCCCTAACCCAATGCACACTTCTTCTCTCATGGACAGTACTATATATATATATGTATTATTATCACAAGATTTGTAGTTGTGCAAAGCCAAACACAAGATCACCAAATCTTGTGTAATGTCCCTTTCATAATGAGTCATCTAGATGAATTGACGAAATGGCCTAAGTAATTCCTGTGGGCCATATTCAGGGAATTAAAAGGGAAGTAATTATTTTATTAATGTCACCGGAGCAGGAATCAATTAAATATAAAGGTGACATTGAGTAAAGTGGGAAAAAGGCGCCTAAGTGACTATTGAGAATATGAAAAGTCACTTAAATTGGTTAAAAGGTCGCAAAATAGTCAACTAATGAATAAAAGAGGAAAAATATGGTGTCCTCTCTCATTCTAGCATTGGCAATTTCTAATTTCTCATTGAGAGAGCTCATTGTGGCTTTGGAACTCTTAGGACGGAAACCCTAGGAGGAATTTTCGGGGATTGTCTTTGGTGGTGAGACCATCCACCCTAGTTAGTCATTTTGGGGAAGAGATCACGTATATTTATTCATTGTGCTTCAACATGGATGAATATATTATCTTAGATAACAAATATTTTATAGGTGGTTTAGATTTCTCATATTTGCAGTTGAGTAATTGTGGGTGACTGAGTTATCTAGCTAATGACTAATTTTTCTTGTGTATGGGTCAAATCTCTTGGCAGAATTAATTTTCCCAGTTGAGGGAGGTTGAGCTGAGTTGTGGGTGGGTGAACATTTTGAATGTGGGGAGGTCTAATTTTCACTTGGGAGGTTGTGTTACACTTGTTGGGTGAACTAAACACTTTAGAAATTGTTCCATTCATCTCTGGTGTGGTATGCATATGTGCTGGATAGTATATTAGTGTGGGAAAGTCG
>JZKD02S2193696.1:81484-95561 GCA_000966675.3 Picea glauca
TTTTGAACTTAAAATAATTTAACATTAATTTTAGCCTATTTATTAACCATATACCATATAGTTAAATTTAACCTAAAATTAGCTTTAATTAAGATTAATATTAATAACACTAAAATCTATAATTAACATAACATTAATATTGACAAAACTAACATCGCTTAGTAAAATTAACCTAAGATTATATGTACTTCCTTAATACTAGGGTTTCCTCATTATTTAACCTTAATCAACATAAAATTAATATATATTTTTTACTAAAACCCCTGGTCAACCCTAATTTTCTCCTAAAAAAGAGGATTTCACTCAGCCAAACGTAGTTTTTTCACCCGCCTCATCACTATTTAATAAAGGCTCTTCTCTTACTATTTTGCTCAGACTTTTTTGGTCCTGATGATGGATCCTGTTATGGATCCGAAACGTCGACGACAAGATGTCATAAATACTGTGGTTCTTCCGACAATCTCTGAACAAGTCTAAAGCCCTTCAAGGGTGCCAAAATCAATTGGTCTGGAAGACAAATGAGGATCTCGAACAGATTTTAGTTCCACGAAGCACTGTAGGCAAATGCGATCAATATTGTTCTCGAGAAAGACCCTTAATATACAATCCCCACTACGTTTGGTTTGAATTTGGAGGGGTTTTCTCCTCTACCTTTCCTCACATGACCTTGTGTTTATCCCTTGTGTTAGAGGGGGGTCTCGACTAACTCTGATGATGTTGGACTTAAAAGACTCCCTATCTTAGACTCTAACGTTTGTTTTAAATGGCCTTGAAGAGTTTCCTCTTCACACCTATTTCAAGGCCCTAAAATCCTAGACTAGTCGGTGAACCCTACAAACAAAAAGTCTAATATATTTTAAGTTAAGCGTTAATTTTTTGCTTGATTTACGCAAAGGATGTGATCGTGCAACTAATGGTGTTTAAGACTCTTGCAAAAAATGAAACTTATAAGAACAATGGCAAAGAAGGATTTTCTTTCTTATTTTTCTTTTGAAATGCTTTCAAGATGAGAAGAAAAAACAAACATATGCTAATTCTTTTTCTTTTTCAAATAACAATGCAAAGAAATGCAAAGAAATAAAGAGGCCTAACTAGCATAAAAACTAGGGTTTTTTTATATTTTCCTCCAATCAAAGCAAAATTAACAAAAGATGCTAAAAGATGGGAATTTTTTTTCAAACTGCAACTCATTTTTCTTAAAAATTCAAGCTAAAAATAAGCTAAAAATGCTTGGAAACACACAGAGACAAGAGGGTTTATTTTTTGATTTTTTGAACTTCTTTAACAAGAAAAACTAAAGTAAAAACATTTTTCCTTTTTCAAAGAAAGAAATAGGAACAAAGAGAAAACTAAAAACAAGATTGATAAAGACCCTAAGACAATTGCGTAAACGCAAGGATTCAAACAAGAAACCAAAAAGAGGATATAAAACTTGAAAGTTCACTCTAAACCTTTAGGGAAAACAAAATAAAACTAAGGAACAATTTAACCGAAACTTTAACCCAAGCTATGGCCAAAGACAGAGACTCTGACAGGCTCAAGAAAGTCCTGAGAATCCCAAACTTCTATCAGGAAAGAGACAAACCTCTCTTTGTTAAAAAACACTTTCAAGACACAAAGACGTAGGTTGTTGCATCAAAAAGATGCATATGTGAGTGGGTCATCTACTATGTAGAGCGCATATGTACGCAGGATGACCCAAAACATGGTACACACACCTATGAGACTTTTCAAAAATAAAAAGACTAGGCAGACTGACAGGGCAGGGAAAGCTAGTATGCACCTTGTAGGTGACCAAAGACCCTTACAAGACTCAGTAAACTTGAATGAAAATCAAAAGGAAATCAAGAAACCAATTAAAACCCCCAAAAAAACCCTTCTAAAACACTAGAGAGAATCCCCAGTGGATTCGCCAATTCTACTAGCGAGAATGTCCCCTTATAACTATACCAGGGTTCTAAGTATAGACATAGAAAATGACTCCCTAAAAGTCAATATAATTTCTACACTACCCCAAACATTCCAAAATATATGAACATAAAACAATGAGAGAGTGAATCAGAAACCGTACCTTTTATCCAATGTTTGGTGTTGATCTCCTCGAGCTCTGTAGCTCCCAAGGCTACAAGTCTCCTTCGAAAGATGACCTGCATCCACAACTAGGAAAACAAGGCTACAAGAATGCTATTTATATTCATCAATTAGGGTTAGATTTAAATTGTTATGTATAAATCAAAGAAAATACATAAAAACCATCATCTGGGATAGGGAAAATAGATTCTTTTATTCATTAATCAAAGATTGAAGCTTAAAACCTTTGTAGGCCGATGCTCCACAAACCTGGTCTGGGCTCCTCTTGACAATGCTCCAAGTGCACCTTCCAAAATACTCTTCTAACAATCTATTGATCACCTTAAGGGAAGGGAATGGATTGTATGGGAGAAAAGGAGCTAGAGAGGGGATGTTGAGGCAATAACTCACAAAAGGCTGCAAATACTTGGGAAAGGATGGAAAGGGAATTTGGGTAGAGTTTCACCATTTTAATGTTTGATTGTGGAATGCGGCCCCAAGACCTCCTTTTATACGAAAAAAGGATAGTTATACGGTTGGGGTATGGGCTATAACAAGTGAATTGGTTGGGAAACCTCCAATAGCCCATAAATTCCACCAAATTTCTTACAACTTTTAATTTTTGCGACTTTTGGAGGTACACGCGGGTTGTTTAGTGTGCAACAAGCATATGTACGTGGGATGTCTAGCATGCAACAAGTGTATGTACATGGGCATTAATGTAGCAGGGCACATACATGCTCTAAAAAATAGTTTTTTAAATAGAGTTCCTCAACAATGATTTGGTAAATTATGCAAGTAGGAAAGCCAATGCCATGTATGCACGAGTAGGGCATTTTAGGGCTATAACCATAGAGGAGTACTCATATGTGGGTATGGAATTTTGGGAAAATATTGACTTTATGAGACCATTAAGTGAGGGATGGGGACCTATGTGTAAGTGTTTTCATTTGTTTTTTCATGTTTACTCTAGGATAGATGGCTATCTAGTCATCTACTTTGACTTATTATATACATGATATATTAATGACCCTTGTTATTGTGAAACTATGGGATAGTGAGGATGACCCTACAAGTAGGGGGGAATATGATAGCAGTAGAGAGATGATGACATTGCCACAATGATGAGTTTGGACCCTTCACCCATGACCTCAATTGGAGACCAAGGTGGAGGTCGAGAGAAGGGTGATGGAAAATTTGTGGTGGAAGCTAGACTAAGTCCTTTAGTGATTTCCTAAGCAAGGTTGGTAGGACCTTGACAATGCGATCATAGATTATTATACAAGGAAACCTTAGTGCTTGATCTTGAAACATGTGACAATGGAATACTGTATCATGTGGAATTTGGTGAGAGGTAGAGATAGATGACATGGTAATGCACTAATTTCTTGGGACTGAACACCCTTGGAAATATTCTCACCACCATAGTAGAGGGAGGGTTATATGTATTGGTGAGATTCCTCCATTTTGTATACTATATTGTATGAAAATGTACCCCAATGGGGTTAAGGGGTAAGGTAGACTTATTGTAAACATTTATTTATTTTGGAGAACACACACATTTGTGTGGTGTGTGTGGGGCCTTAGTTTCACAATTTTGTGCACTATATTCTAATGAAATGTGTTGTGGTTATTCCATTAATATGTGTCTATGTTTTATCATGTGATGATATGTGTACATGAAATGTTTTGTGTTGCATATGTTTCTATATATTTAATGTGATAACTGCCAATCGAAAAAAAATATTTGTTATGTATCTACAAACTAATTATAACTTATAGGAAAATAAATGAACATGATGGTATCAATGTATTATGCCAAAAGCCTAATGTGTAGATATTTTCTAAAAGGAATGGATAAAAAACAACATAAAATTTATTGAACTATGTAAATAGGAGTTGATAATAAGGATAAATATTAAGATGGTAGATATGTAGGTGGATTTCATTAGAAAGTAATCTAATCACAACATCACATGTAGAATGGTTATTAGTGGAAATCTCAAAGCATAATCCACTTAACGGAGTTGTGTGTACGAGGGAGAGTAAATGGCGTTTATTTTCAATGAAATATTCTGAGTCTAGTTTCTTTCACCATTGGCAAAGATGGTGTGATAGGGAGGTTGTGTAACCATCTACACAAGAGAAGAAAAAAAATCCTAAGGTGCTAAATTGGAAATGTTTTGGGTAAGAAGACTAAAAAATTGATATAAAATGAGTGGATATATGTATGAATGGGAATGGATGGTGTTGGTGATCCTAATTGTACAATTTCTTTAAATACAACGTGTTGAAGGGTTATTTGAAGAGTTCACCATTAGGATAAGAAAACATAGATTTCCCCTTTCCGAATAGTGGTTGACAATGTAAAAGTCGTGTCAGAGGGACTCAAACTTTACTAGTCCTAACTTCTCACTTCTCTTTAGCTTTGCCATAGGCAAGGACTAAATAACCTTTGCTAAAGGAGAAAGGGTAGAATTGGTAGTCATAATAGAATTTGGAACATTTTATCATGGCCTCATTATTTTTCATGGAAACAATGTGGTATTTCATATTTATTTTCCAAAGAAAGTAGTTTCTACTTTAAGTGATTGGTATCAAGGAGTTAGATGGATAACTAGAGAGTAGGGATCTCACATTCAATGGGTGTTACACTCAAACTTGGTTCTTTAAATTATTGGAGTGGAATTTAGCCATTATTATTAACTATGTCATTAAGGAGCACTTCCTCAAGCCTAATTTAGCTTTAAAATAACTTTATCTGGAATTTTTCCTATAAGTGTCTTTAAAAGCTATGCAAGTGCAATTCTTAAGTTAGATCTTGAGCCATACACTTGTAGGTCTATGATCTCTCTTTCCAACTAATGTGAATTATATTTTGTATTATAAAAGAGTAGTTATTTTTTATATTGAAACTATTATCTTATGATCTAACACCCTTACCTGGTATTGGGATAAACCTTGGTGGTATTTCCTTAGTCATTGTTTTCTTTCCTTAAGACATAGTTTCCTTATATATCTACCTTAGATATTGTCTTGAGAGTACTCTTGTGGATCTACTTCGATCCATGTACCATAGTGAGAAATTGAGATCTACATCTTGAAGAGGAATTTTATACATGGATGGAGGAACCTAGATCATGGTGATGGAGGTGCTACAACAATATCATGTACATTTGCTTGTTGTACACACTTATTTATACACATCTTAAGAATTTCTTTTGACACATAAGATACATAGTATAAGAGAATTGACATTTGACCATAAATTTTGATCCTAAAATCTATTTTGGGCATGCTTCATACCATTGGAAAGGTCTCACTAATATCTATAACCTTTATGTTATATGTTTTCAAAGATTACTTACTATTTGTTTTATATTTACAAAAGAAAATTCCAATAATTTCTTTTTTCACATGATAGGACATGGTATAAGAGGATTGATATTTTCCCATAAATTGTGATCCCAAAATCCATTTGGGGTATACCTTGTACCTTTGGAATTGGGATATACAACATTTTTATTAAATGTTTTAAGAGATTCCTTATTATTGTTTTTAGATTTGCAAAATAAAAATTTGAGAATTTATTTTGGCACATACTAGGATACATAGTAGAAAATGATTGATATTTTCCCATAATTTTTGGTCTCAAATTCCATTTTAGGTGTACGTTATATCATCATAAATATCTCACCGATATCTATAGCCTCACTATTATATGTTTTCCAAAATTCCTTCTTGTTTGTTCTTAATTTTCAAAAGAAAAATCTCGACATCTTTTGGTACATAGGATACATGGTAGAATAGGTTAAAATGATATGGTTTCTACTAATGGATTGGATATTGGTAAACATTTTGGTAGGAAGCTTCTTACTAAATTGTTTGAGTTTGTGTGATTTATTTTCAGTGTGGTTTGCAAGAGTTGAAAATGAAAGTTAAATATTTTTTTAGTCATTTTTGACTAAGTGAATTGTGTAAATTAATGTTTCCAGCATAGTTGTTTCTTTGTATATATTGCATAAGTTGCATAAGTTTGAGTTCTAAAATTGAAAATAAGGGTACATTGAAAAGAAAATTATGTTTCTTCTTTGAATTAAATTGCAAAGTAGTTCTTATATTTGCATATTTTTATTTGAAAAAATAGTGTAGAATTGCAAGTACTTTTTACGCTTTCTTTTTCATTTCTACAAATTTGAGTCAAAACATCATTTAATCTCATTCCATATCGGTTTTTAGTAAACAAAATCCTTTAAAAACAATGTTAAATATAAAAGAAACTAGACTTGTTTTTCATTGATATAAAAACCAACAATAGTATAGGTGTTAGGGCCTTGGTGTAGGTGTGGAGAGTAGATTCTCCAAGGCCACTAGAATGAAACTAGGAATTGATTAAAGAGTGATAAGTCTAGTAGTAGTAAGAGGTATTTGTTGGAAAAGTGCTTCTAACACACGTGTCAAGCATTAGGTCAAGTCAATTTAAGTGTTGGTATAACCCCTCTCATTTGGATTAGTGGGTGGATGCATAATAGGGGACTTTGGTAGAATCGGTAGATCATGAAGGTGATGCCTTACATATCCAATGAGAAAGAAAGTCCAAGACATCAAATTTAAGAATTGTGCATGTTGTTCCTTTGTCTACAAATAAGGAGGACTAGGATTTCTATATTTTCATCATATTTTCCAACCCAAAGATTTTGTTGAATATTTAGTTCTTGAAATTCTTGATGAGATGAAATAGTTTTAGAAACACCATTTTTTCCCTATAATAACACAAGATATATTTTTTTCAATATAGATAAAGTCAACAATATGCCTAAAGGATATATCCTTAAAGTATCACAACTTATAGAATATGCACAATTTTTCCACCACTTTCATTACATGGATCATTTCTACTACCACATGCCACCACTTTAAATTGCCAACATTCTTTTTGGTCCATTCTCAATAATGTATTCACTTTTCATTTGCAATGGTTCTTCACGGTTCTTTTCTTGACCACTTAAACACATTTTTTTTCGATGATATGGATGTTTCATTTTAAAGTAAGAATGATGTCCACAATAAAAACACTTACACAGAATATTTGAATACCTCAAAAAATACTTAAATTTGCAAGAAGGACATCCATGGTATCCACGAACAATGACACCAGTCAATGTGCCATATGCACCAAGATCATGAATCATAAAAAAAATTGAATCTCTTAAAGTGAACTTGATTGAATCAACATCCCTTAAAAATTGAATTGCTTCAATTCCTTTCCACAATTCTATTAGATAATCATATAATGACTCTAAATATACATCAATTGCAATTGCATATGAAGTCACATTTTTCTTTACTAGTATAATCAAAGGTAGCATTAAGAAAAATAGTTTAGTTATTAACCATGGAGGAAATTTATAATTTATTAAAAATACTGACCAAGTTGACCATTTAGTGCTCTGATCCAAAAATAGGTTTACCCCATCTAGAGACAAACCCAACCTTATATTATGTGAATATTTGGAAAAATCAGGCCATCTATTGTCAAATTCCATCCGCATACTAGAATCAAGCACATGCCATTGTTTTCCATCAATGGTCTTATTTTGGGCATGCCATTGCATAAGTTCAACAAAGTATCGATACTTATACATTTAGAGTAATCGTGGTATTAATCCAAAGTGACAAAGAACCTTTCTAGGAACCATAGTTGATTTAAACCTTAGTCTATAACTCCCTTATTAGCATTTCAAACATTTAGTCCCACTTGTTAGATTTTTGTGAAACAATTCACAACCATTCACAGATGTGTGGATGTTTTCATACACTAATCCTAGCTTAGTGATGTGCATTTTACATTGAATTGTTTTTGTTGGCAAGATGGAGCCTGGTGGGAAAAACTAATGTAACAATGCCAATAACTCATCTACACTCTCATTTGTCCAACCATGCACTTATTGCAAGTTAAGAATTTGAAGGATTCTTTTCAAATGACTTAACTTGCAAGTACTGTTACATATGTTTTAAAGAATACTCCATCAACTTGTTTCAATCATTGTTGATACCCTCATTCAACATTATATCAACTTCAAACCTTTCATCTAATATTGCTACCCCTTCATCTATCTTTGGTGACTCTTCATCTATGTAATGTCCCTAATCCAAACCCCATTTGTAATTGTACATATAGGTTGGTGAGCCATTGGTACCAATTGTAAATGTAAATGTAAATGTACATATAGGTTGGTGAGCCATTGGCACCAAGTTTTGATTTTGCATGCACTTGAGTAGTGCGTGAGGATTGTTATCAAAGAAGGGGTGTGCGCATTTCATAATGTTGCACACACTTGACTAAGTGTGCATGTTTTCACATCAAAGGAAGGGTGCACACATTTCACAGTGTTGTACACACTTGAGTAAGTGCGTGGGGATTATCTAGAAGTGCGCATCAGATCGAGTCTTATGTGTGTGTGTGTGTGTGTGTGTGTGTGTGTGTGTGCATTTGAGGTCGGAGAGCCTGTGTGGTTATGGGGCTGGTGATATGGGACACAAATAGGCCAGTGAACCTATCCATGTAAATGTAATCACACTCAAGCTGTTAATAATGTCACATCGATGCATGTAGACCTATAATATGAAAAGAGACAGGGGGATAACTCCACCGAAAAAGGGAAAAGGGGGGGACTTAACTCCAAGGGAATATTTTATTAATATTTTTGAAAAGTGTGATTATGTATATTTATTTATCCTAAGTTCCCAAGGGATGGGAATGAGTCCCCAAGTGGATAAAGCTAAATTTGAAGGTGACAAGTGTTTATTTTAAGGCATGCAATATATGTTGTTGGCCTTAGTGTATTTTGGGGGGAATTCATTCATTTCTCATGTGCAAAAGGGGTCGTCTCAACTGAGGAAAGATGACTATTACCTTATCTGCAGAGAAAATATTGTAAAGGAGTTTTTTGTATTGTAACTAGAGTATTTGTTGTCGAAGAGGAGGGTTGTCCGACCCGTAAGCATTCACTCTAGGTGAGATATTTTTTGACGAAGAGGCGTCTTGTTAGGCCCGTGAGCATTCTCTCTAGGTGATAGTTTTGTTGGGAAATGTTCCCTAGTGCATTGGATATTAGTTTCAGTGCTTTGAGAATTCTTGTTTGGCTTGTTGTTGAAGCCTTGGAAGGGAAGTGGGTCAGCCAAGGGATTTTTGAGCAGAGAAGGGGCACACTTCCTTGGGTGGGACATGCATGTGGGGAATGAGAGACTAGAGGATATTTATAGTAGCAAGCACCTTGGAATGAAAAATTCTATTGATTATCATACCTTATCCTGGCATTAGGAATCCTTTTTCCCTGCTAGAATTTAATCCCTAGCTCGGGGGTGACCTGTTGTTGAAAGTTATGAGCAATAAAGTCTATGGCATGGAGGAACGTCTAAGTTCTACATGTAGTTGGTGAATTTTCTCATTTACTATGTTGAATTATCCATGTCTGATATCGGTTTAATTATTGTATGATGTTGCATATAAGTAACTGTTGTTATTCTGTATAATGCTTCTTGCACATGTAATTTTGGTGTTTATATTCCATATTTGTAGTCATACATGCGGAATATGAAAATTGTTATTAGTTTTTTTTTTTTTGACTGTAACTGATGGGTAGATTAATTAAAGACCGGAAAATCAGCTTCCGGGTGCTTTGCTACATTGGCAGATTCCCTGGCAGGACAGAACACTGTGCCGAAAGTGGCAGAATCCAATGGAAAGGCTCGCAAAACTGGAATCCTATCAATATTGTTGACCAGTATCAGTGATCCGGTTGCCAGCGAACTCCTGGACATCGTGAGGTTTCTTTCTATAGTGATTTTTGTTGGCCAAATCCAGTGCCTTTTTGCGCCTTCTCTTGACATCCTTACGCGTATTGATTTGTAAATGCCGGCTTTGAGTATGAGAGTGCAGGTTTCCAACATCAAGGTTAAGGTGTGACCTCCCCTGCGCTGAAGTAGACACCAACTTCTCAAGCTTTGCGTGGAGCCTCTCTCTACTGAGACTGGGATTTGAGGTGGATCGTTCTCGATCTGGCTGGAGTCGACTTGATCTGCTCAACTTGTGTTTTCCTCCTGTGGCTGAAAGCGTTCTTTGGCAGGTATTTTGGAGGTCATCGGTCATCTTCAMCTTTTCGTGCTGCAGGAGATGGATAGAGTTTTGCAACAKTTGTTGTCCTTCCTCTGTCACGTGAGCCATTTGCTGAATAGTTAACCTGAGCTCTCTGCASTTCRTCCAAATTTTGGCTTTGGTTACTTGAGTCAGTAAAGTCTTGATTTTTTTTGGGCAAAGCTTTTTGTTCYTGTAAGAAGCCTTCATCTCCATCATGGATAGTAAGAGGTTCATGCTACTTAAGAAAGGGACARCGAACGGTGGAACACTGGAGGCAAAGTTTACAGAGTAGGAGAACARGCCTGCCRAAGTCACGGGATATTGCAGATTGAATCGGTCCCATTGACAGAAATTATGCTGCTGCTCAGGAGAGAGRCATGGTTGGCCTCATGATCAGCTTCCTTGTTGAGGTGCCGGAGGACATGGAAGAATCKTATAGTTTTAAACTTGCCTGTTAGGATCCTTATTTTYTGGTAGATCCGATTCATTTGGAGGTTGGAGGGACTCTTCTTCGTGCGCATGGCCTGCACCACCARKTTGGAGTCCCCAAAGACTGATAATGTTTGAATGCTTAGAKTTAGTGCTTGCCGGAGGCCCTGCCATAGAGCATAGTATTCAGCGAAATTATTAGATTGTTCTCCCAGCCCCCAGGCAAAGGTGGATCGAGTGGAGTCTGAGRGCGAGAGGATTACTCCTCCTCCTCCCGAAGGGCCTGGGTTGCCCTTGGATGCGCCATCGAAAAAYAGACAGTGAGTTTCCTGCGCTAGTAYCCAATTAAGAAATTCCTCTTCAGACARTCGGATTTCCCAATCAGCKAGAGCTGGAAGCCTGCCAGGGGGAGGAGCTTGAGCGTTTATGGCTAGGGAGGTAAGCCAGGTTGTTTCCCTGTCATCTAAAGGCTGAGCATTCAAYAGAGMAGGCTTGTGTTCCAGGGTCTCTCCAAGGAGAGCTTTGGCTTTCATTGCCACTTTTGAGGGAGGCCTCTCAACACTTCTGAATAGCCGATTGTTTCTCTCAAGCCAAAGTTTCCAGAAGACAAATTTAGGGAGCAACATCCAGACTGTTTTGAGCAGACCCTTTTTGACAAGATGAAAAGGCGAGGAGTCAGCCCAGTTGGAAAGGAGATCAGCAGTAAGAGCAGGCATAACAGAGCTGTGCATACTCGTGGGAAGAACTTCTTGCCAAACCTCTCTTGAGAAAGGACAGGAGAGAAGTAAGTGGTCCATGTTTTCCTCGTAGTTCTTACACAGGATGCATCTTGAGGGGCCTTCCAGTCCTCTTTTCCTCAGATTCTCCGCAGTGAGAATGCTTCTGTGCGCTATATTCCAGTAGAAAAGGTCGAATTTCGGAATGGAAAGAGTGGACCAGACGTGCTTCCAGGGGATAGGATTTGGGGAAGCATGAGGGATCGCCATTAAAGTTTGATAGCCTTGCCTTGAAGTGAAACTTCCAGAGGTTGTGCCCCAACCTCTCTTATCCCTGGCAGCTTGATTCAGTGGGGTTTTTCCCTACAGGAGCTTGGACAGAAGCTTTGCCTCTTCGTCAAGCCTAGGGGGGTAGCATCTTAAATTCCAATCAGACCAGTTGTTTCCATTATCCCAGGAAGAGAGGTCCCAAAGGGTGGAGACATGATGCTCCTGGAGCCACTTTTTTATATTCTGAATACCTTGATTTTGCCCCAAAGGTTCTTCCCCAAGGATTGAATCATCCCAAACTTTGATTCTTTTCCCATTACCAGGGATCCAGTACAGTGAAGCCCTGAAGTGTTCCAGTGCTTTGAGATAGAGTTTAAAGATAGGGGATCCTTTTTTACTGGGGGGTTTTTTATCTAAGCACCGTTGTCTCTGTCCTGTGAAGTATTTTTTCCACAACACCTTCTTGCTCCAGCTAGGCCTTCCGGATACCAATTGCTAGAGGATTTTGGATCCCATGGCTAAATTCTGATCATGAATGCTTCTAACTTGGAGGCCTCCTTCGCTGTAAGGTTTTTGGATTTTGTCCCAACTGACAAGATGTATCTTTTTCAGGTTTCCTCTCCCTCCTTCCCACAGAAAATTTTTGAAGAGACTTTCAATCTTGCCGATGACTGTGATGGGGGCCAGAAGAATAGAGGATTGGTAAATGGGGATGCTGTAAAGAACAGCTTTCATCAAAACTAGTTTTCCTGCGAGTGTAAGCCAACCTGCCCCCCACTTCTGAATCTTTAGTTTTAAATTGTCAACGATGGGATTCCAGTTTGCTGAGTTGATGGCAGACTTGAAGATCGAGACACCCAAGTAGGTGAAAGAGTCCCAATTCTGCAAGCAGTCCATTTCCAGAACTCTGGAGATTCTCCCAATTTCTGTTCCAAGGCAGTTCCAGCAGTAAATTTTGCTTTTTTGTAGGTTGATCTTGCTTCCTGAAACCTTTATGTAGATTTCTAACTTCTTCTTGAAGCTCCTTGCAGAGTGGAATCCAGCACCTCCTAGCAGCAGAGTATCATCTGCAAATTGGGCATGATTTATGTCCTTTACATTTGGCGCCATGCGGAGACCAGGGAGGGAGAGATCTTGCTGACAGTTGTTTAGCTGGAAACTGAGCACTGAGGCCTGAATGGCATAGAGAAGCGGAGATAGGGGGCATCCTTGCCGCAACCCTCTTGAGGCCTGGAAAAAATTTGTCGATCTCCCATTGACCAAAGGGGCTATCCAAGGGGAACAGATGCATCCTTTTATCCAGCCAATGAACTCAGGGGAGAACCCAAAATTATCCATCACCATGAAAAGATAGTCATGACGCACTCTGTCAAATGCATTGGCAAGATCTAGTTTCACTGCCATTCCTTTCTCTTTTCGAAGGACGCTGGAATGGATGGCTTCTTGTACAAGAATGACATTGTCTAGGCTTTTTCGTCCCTTTATGAAACCTCCTTGATTTTCAGGAATGATCCTCGGCAGAATTGTTTTGATCCTATTGGCTATAATCTTGGTGACCAGCTTGTATCCTGTGTTGCAGAGGGAGATGGGTATGAACCTGGAGAAATTAGAGGCCCCTTGCTCCTTCAGGATCAAGGCCAAGAAAGAGGAGTTTGTGCTCCCTCCCAACTTGTGGTGGATTTGAGAGTTCCTTACCATCCGGAGAAGATCATATTTGATTGTATCCCAACAGTTGGAGTAAAATCTGGCTGTGAATCCATCTGGGCCAGGGGCGCTGTCCGGATTCATAAGGGATAGAGCAGATTTGAGTTCTTTCATAGTAATAGGGGCAGTGAGAGAGTCATTTTCAAAGGCTTGGATGACTTTGGGAATTAGCGAGAGGGGGTAAGCACTGGGATCTAAGGAGTCAGCAGGGGGAGCTGTATAAAGGTCTTGGAAATGGGAAAATGCAGCCAGTTTGAGACCTTCAAAATCTGTCACCAGGAGGTCTTGATGGAGGATTTCCTTCACTGTTTTGAAGTTTTTCCTAGCTTCAGCCTGTTTGTGAAAAAAATAGGTGTTTTTGTCACCACTCGCTAACCACAGGCTTCGAGACTTTTGACGCCAATACTCTTCTTCGACTCTGCAGGATTTGTAATAGGCTTTTTGGTGGTTACTTTCAGTCCGGAAAATGCTTTCAGTGATGGAAACAGATTCCATGAAGATTTGGTGGTTTTCCAAAGTAATTTGAGCATCTTTCCTGCAAGAGACCGGGGAGGAATGAAGTTTGGCCCAGTTCTTAAGATCAAGTTTTAGTCGTTTAAGCTTTTCTTCCCAAATAAAGGAGGGGTTCCCAACTACTTTTTTACTCCAAGAGCTAGAGACAAGGTGACTAAAGCCGTCTTGTTGGACCCACAAGGGACTAAACCTAAAGGGGATGGGCCCTAGGTTTTCGTCGGCAGTGAGATCAAGG
>JZKD02S2193696.1:96966-107192 GCA_000966675.3 Picea glauca
GCTGAATCCAGTTATCCGTGGTTTTGGCAGAGGGCCAAAGCCCCATGAATTGGCCAACCAAACCTCTTTCGGTGAGAGCCAGGGTGATTTTAATGGAGTGCTCCTCTGGCAGTTCAATTTCTGGAATTGTGTCAAGTTTCTTGACGAATTTCGGGGCCTCTTTGGCCACCGCTTTCTTCCCGGACGACGCTAACAACTTCCTGAATGCCTCTTCGGCAGAGATCGGGGATGAGGGAGGGGGGTCCCCTCCCCCTGGAGTGGCCATGGCGGCAGCCTGGAGCTGCGCAGCAAAACCCTAGAGGTAGCGAATCGCTACACTATCTGATCGGGCCGTCTATGGCCTCCCAAGAATATTGTGCCATGAAAATTGTTATTAGTTATTCTTGTTAAGTGAACCTTATAATAATGGTCATGAGTCTCTGAGGAGAGGTTAGAATGGCCATGTGCATGGGGAAATACTCCATGCACACAAGAGGTTGGATTCGCTTGTGCACATAGGGAAGCAGTGTGTGAGAACATGGAGAAAATAATTTACATGTGACACTAGAATGGTTGCGCACGCAGTAGTGATCACATGTTCAGAGTGGATTACATGCACAGTAATGTTGTGTGCTCAATATGCTTGTGCACGGATTTGTATTGTGTTACTTCTGATGTTATAAGTTGTTTTAGAAGAGGAATTTTTTTGTGGCACGAACCAACTTGGGGTTGAGTGCATTATTTAAAGTACTTCTACACAGAACAATGTTATAGAGTAGAATCTATGCACTATATTTTTGAGTACCGTTGCTTAAAAGTAAGATTGGTAACATTACAAATTGATATCGGAGCATTTTGTTAGTGTTGGTAATGGGGTATGTTACATTTTGGTATCAAAGCTCCAGTTTCAACACTGAGCTTGCTTGGGTCGAGTATCTACTTAAGGGAAAAATTTAGACTCGTAACTGGACGATCATTGGAATTACAACACAACCATGGTGTGCATAAAATATGAATGTGAAAGTGTGTGAACTAAATTTTGACATTGTAGGGTAGGACACTGAAAATGCACAGTGAACAGTGGTTCACAGGTGTGTGCACTAAAATTTGGGACTGTGCGGACTCAAAACTTGTGGTGCATGCTTAATACTGATATGAGATGTATATGTTAATTATTGACATCGCGCATTGGTACGTGTTGATTACTAGTGTGCGCACGAGCTTCAGAAGGAATACAGAAAGAGTAAAAGGGAATTTTAATGAATTCCAAATGACCATGATATACTACATAAGACACATAATTGCGCAAGGGAGAAATTGATAGAAAATGTTTGGACAAAGGAGTCCAATTATCCATCCAAAAAATCAGAAGAAAGGATTCTGAAAAAATGGTGCATAGTTTTCATGAAGTTGTCTCATGAATTAATATAACAAATCTTTTTCCCTGCACATTTTGTAGAATTAACAGTGATTAGAGCAAGACAAAATCAATGCAGAAATTCAAAAAGCATGGAAGATGCGTAGATAAATTACAACCATGATGATGAATTCGGGGATTTGTATGTTAGTTTGGCTGTTGATGGTACAAAATCCAATGAGGAGCTCATACACTTGGTAGAAACCATAAAGGGACTGTATAAATATGTCCAAATCTATAAAGTTGATAATGAAAGGCTTATGAAAGCCAAGGAGTAACAAGATGACTTCAATTTCAAGTTTATGCAAAGCTTTGACAAAATAGAAAATAAAATGGATAAGAAGACAAAATCAAGAAAGTCAAGGAGTCACATGTCTCATGGTGAAGGAAGAGAAACAAGAAGTGCTGAAAGGAATCATATCCACTCACCAAAGCATTAATTTAGGAAAGTTTAGAGTAGCTCAAGTCCATATACTATTATAAAGCATAAGAGGAAGACTGGGGTGGGTGAGCTACAGGGAGAAATGAATAAGATCAAGCCTCCTACCTTTGATGGTGAGCACATGAAGTATGTATATGTAGAGACCTGGCTACTGGGTATGAGAAAGTACTTCCATCTACATAATTATTCTACGTGGGAAGAAGGGAGAATTGCCATCTATCAACCAAAAGGAAAAGCATCAATGTGGTGGGATCCGTTCCTGCAAGTGAAACACATTGATGAAAACAAGGTTACTTGGAGGGAGTTCAAGAGATATTTTCAAAAGAAATACTTAACCAAGCGATACTATGACATGAAAATGAAGGAGTTCTTTGAACTCAAGCTTGGGAGTACGACAATAAATGAGTATGAAAGAAGATCCTTATAGCTACTGAAATATGTCGTTGATCTAGATTTTATGAGAAGAATGAAATGAATATAGATTATTGAAAGATGCTTAACACAGAATAATAGAGATATAGTAAAATTGGTTTCTATTCAATAAGGAAATAAGTTCAATATGTAAAATGCAGCAGAAAACAAGCTTGCTGGAATGGTGACGACTTATCTTTGAGAAGAGATGTGACGATTGCGCTCATTCGCAAGAAGATGATTACAATGAGGCTCTGAAGGAATTTTTACAGTAAATAGGAATGCCCAAAACCCTAGACATCCAGAAACCTAACCCTAGGAGATGAAGCACCAAAATTCATGTGGGCCCCGTTGGGGTAAGTTAGTACATCAACTTTCCGGGGTCATAACTTTTACATATGATCTCTGTTTTAGGCGCATGATATCTCGTTGGAAAGTTCTATCTGAGGAATTCACATATTGCCATTAGAATCTAATCTTATCTACAATCTGATTGTGGTGATACCTAAAAACGTTGTTTAGGGCATCAAAACGACCCCATAAGTCAGGGACCCAAAAACTAGGAAAAAACTGCCAAACTGGAAAACAACCAAAATGAGTCAGTTGGAATAGGTGGGAGGCCACCAAAATCCATCTGGATCAATCCTAACCTCTTAGGAAGGAATGGTATCCATTGTGTTGAGTTCCCCCATCAGATGAGGAAATTTCCACTGAATTTGGCCCCGAGTGAGCCACTTGCCTTAGTGCAGGAGCTGCCCTGCTTTAACAACTTGATAAAAATGGATCCTTTGCTAGCGAGTTCCCTTGACCTGTGTGTCCAAAATATGATCATTGGATACTATTTTTATGCAGTTGGGGTTGATCTCTATTGGTTTCAACTGTTCTTCTATCTCTGAGGTGTCCATTAATGGTGGGAAATAAGGTTGAAGGAGATCCATGTTGAACACTGGGTGCAGGCCAAGGAAAGGAGGAATGTTGAGCTCAAAATAATTTTCACCCAAAACTATGGTGATGGTGTATGACCCATAATGGAGTGGGCAAAGGTTCCGATGGGTCCTTGTAGGGCATTCTTTTTGCAAGTGCAACCAAACTTTGTTGCCCACCTGAAACTTATGTGGCACTCGATGTTGATCATGGTGCTGCTTGTACTTGGCATTGGACTTCTGTAGAATATCCTGAACCTATTGGCAGATGTGTTGGATCTGATCAATGAAATATGTGTCTTTTTCACTTTAGTTGGAGGAGGGGATGAGTTGACCAAGGTGGCCACAAGGTGTAGTGAAACATCCATGGGACCCAATGGCTGGAATCCCAACCCCTCCTGAAAGGGGTAGTGGCCAGTTGAGCTATGAAGGGCTCGATTGTAGCTATGTTGAACATAGGGAAGATTCTTATCCCATGTCTAGGGGTGTTTTGAATTGTACATGCGTAGGATATGAACGATCATTCGATTTACGACCTAGTTTGGCCATCTGTCTAGGGCTGGAAGGCCGTGGATTTGGTGAGCTTGGTGTCTAGCACTGACCAGAAGCTTGAACGGAATGTGCTAAGAAGCCGACTGTCCTGATTTGAGACAATGGTTTGTGGTATTCCAAAATGTACCCAAAATCATTCAAATAAGATCTTGGAAGTGGCCTCTATTGTGATGTTCTTCTTATAATCGCCATCTTAGAAACACGATCAACAATCACAAAAACATAGTCATTTCCCCTCTTGGTGGATGGGAGACTCGACATGTACTCCATTGAGATGGATTCCCATGGCTTGTCAGAAGTAGGAAGAGGGGTGTACATGACCTTGTTGTAGGAAAATCTCCCTGCAGATAAGTAGATATCCTCTTGAGAGATAGACTCTTAACTCTTAAGACAAAAGATGCTTATCATGGACACTGACTTCCTTTTAGATCTAGATAAGCTAATGTATGAGGAGGAAGGAGAAAAGAAGAACCTTTTATTGGTGTTTGTCCCTGCACAGTCCGAGTTGAGCTCCAATCTTAAACTCCTCGATAAGCCCTGTAGACAAACAAAAGTACAAACAACTTCCTACTCTACTGAGATTAGCTTGAAATAGACCTATCTATTAGAGACAAATTCATTTGAGATCAAACACAGATTTGAAAGAAACAGGCCAAGCATATTATATTAAAGAGAACAACAACAAAGAATACTTATAGCCATAGATGTGAGTGTAACAACTTTGTCAATCCCTCCTTGTCCAAACCCTTTCTCAAACAGTCCACACACAGAATGTTGATTCTCCAAACAACATCTTCTTCATGAGATCATAAGTTGGATGCTTCACAATACTTTCCATCCCTTTTCACCATGAGAAGGCCTGCTTATATAGGATTAGAGAGGCCCAATCACTTGAGATATCTTTGGGGAAAGTTGAGGATTTTCCTCCTTCAGTTATGGATCTTCCCTAAGATCATGACTTGAGCAAGGATTCGAAACCAACCACCTTCAGATATTGAGGGGATCTTTCCCTCATTCTTCTCAACAAACCAAATTTCACTCGGAATAGGTCGCGCTCCTCCAAAAGGGGCATCAGAGCATTATAGCACTACCCAAAAGAAGAAAATCAAGCGCCAACACTCCTAATAGTGGAAACACTCCTAAAAAAGGGCATCAAATAATTATAGCGCTCTCTGACAGTGTATGGGGGAGCGCTCTCCTCTAAAAATCATTTTTTAGTGGTGCTTTCAATAGAAAGAAATTTGTACTTCTAGTAGACTGATTCCTCCTCTTCAAAACTAATCTTTGAGGTGTCTTAGGTGTCCCTGTCATGTTGTTGGAGGGATGACATAGGCAAGAAGGAAGTATGATGTTAGCAACACTTATAACACTTGCGGTAAAGATGCGACACTTGCAACACTTGAAATGACGACACTTGCGACACTATCAAAGTGAGTGATTTTGAGGTGTAACAGATTTCCCGCGAAAGTATGAGGTTTAGAAGACTAGAACTAATAATTGAAATACTTTGCATACTTTCAAGCAAGGGTGCAGACTCAGAGAACTTGACAGAAGTTTCACACAACCATGAAACAAATGTTAAGACATGCTTCAAACCCAAGGCAGGCATACCTATGATTGAGTGATAGAGACTTTCAAGGTATGGCCACCATAAATAAACTGCGGATCCATAATTATATTGATAAAAGGTATAGCCACAAAGGATACAATGTGGATCTATACTCCCATGACCTAAACTGATTGTAGCCATGAAGAATACACATTGGATCTACGAGATGACAAGACATAGCCA
The DNA here is from genome assembly GCA_000966675.3 of Picea glauca. Classification (NCBI taxonomy): domain Eukaryota; kingdom Viridiplantae; phylum Streptophyta; class Pinopsida; order Pinales; family Pinaceae; genus Picea; species Picea glauca. Next base: position 102,483 of record JZKD02S2193696.1, read on the forward strand.
TGATAAATACAAAGTGGATCTATGTGACAATATATGTGTCATTGTTCAAGAGAAACTTCGTCACGACCTGGGAAAAGTACATATAAAAGTGATCACTCAACCCAGGGTCTTCTTACTGATCCCAATGTAGTATGAATCTAACCATGTGAATAGATGTCCTGATGTCGAACATGGAAGAAACCACTTGATTACCGGTCAATGATGTAAACCATTAACAAGCATGAGGGAAACCACCATTGATGTCAATGATTCCCAAGGTACCCTAGTACATTCCAACAAATGTGAATGGATGAGCTGAAGTCAAACATCAATGGAATCATCCAATCATAGGTCAATGATTTAAACCCACTGTCGAATGTGAGGAAGCCTGCCATTGAGGCATGCAGGTCCCAAAGTACTAATTGGTTTCTAAGTCTTGTTTCCGGATAATGTGTTGAAGTCGACAGGAATAGACTCGTCGAAGAAGGGCCTTGATGTATCCCCCATCACCGACACGAAAAAAACACAGAGATGTAATTGGTGGATCAAAAGAACATGGACTGACACAGATATTGAAACAAGATATTTGTGATAGTTGACTCTCGAGGCGGATACTTACCTTGAACACTGAGGCACAACAACAGAAACATGACACGGACCAAAACATGATAATGCAGTGGATACTGTGACTTTCATCAGGTGAACCAAAGGAGTAAAAAAAACTCAAAGGATTGGCTCAATGCAGAGGTTCAACGGATTAAAATGTGTGCAAAGACAAATTGTCGTGTTCAAGGGTGACTCTAAGAGTTACTTGGTAATGTTCTCAAAAACTACTTGGCTTGCTTCTTTCAATTTTTCCCCCATCCAGATAGATGAGTACCTCTTTTTTATTTAACAAGCTCGAGGAGGGTAACACATGATCGATATAACTCACCTTTGGTAAGTTCCTCTTCCTTTGTTTAACAAACTAGAAGAAGTAAGGGTTTGATCCCATATGGGCCTATCGATGTTTGTTTAATGAGTCCAAAGATAGAAAACTCGAAGGTTTTTCATGATTATAGAGTTTGGAAAAACACTTAAAAGAGAACTCTCTCAATTCCTTTTTTGTAAAGTAGTATGATGAGACTGAGAAAGAGATAAACTATCGCTCAATAGACGTTTTCTTCAAATACTTTAATGAGTATGAAGAGAACAAGGTCGCTTGGCAATCTTTTTATGTTTAGAGAGTCTGAAAAGAACTTAAAGGTGACTCCAATGTTGTCCTTTTTCGTAATGTTAGTCTCGCGAGGCCGAAAAAGAGATAAATTATCACTTGAAAGACACCCTTTCAAACCTTTTAATGAGTGGAAAAGGAAGCAAGATCACTCGACAATCTTTTCATGTTTAGAGAGTCTGAAAAGAGCTTAAATATGACTCCAGGGGGTTCCTTTTTCGTGTATCCATACAGGTTCGAAAAAGAGATAAAAGTTTACCCGGATGCATTCTCATGTATTTACGAGCACGAGAAAGAACAAAGACTAAGCTCGGTATGCCCCCAGCTTGAAAGCTAGTGGCTTAACTCCAGAATGATCATAAAAGGCTAGAGACATGCCCTCCAAGCTTCAATTCATTCACTGACTTTTAGGTTGTCACCAATTTCTCTACTAGATGAGAAAAAGGAGAATGGTGGATGAAAAGAAGGTTCAAGAGAGGTGACTATTTCATTTTTTAACGAGCTTGACACAGGAAAAGAACTATGCTCTGGGCCTCTGTTTCATTTTTTAACGAGCTTTCTACAGAGAAGGGAAAACTATGCTCCTGGCCTTTGCTTGATCATGTCTTCCAAGAGAATAACGCTATGGAAGGATACCATGTCAAGGGACAAAAAATGGTCATGGCTTCTAGGAGATCTTTGCTGGATGGAAGATAATCACTCAGGAAGGAACACATGTCGAGGGTCATGATAGGGGTAAGGAGATCAGGCTCCAATAACCCTACCGAAGAAATCACCATCTCCACTATCGGATCCAAATCATCGAAAGTTGAAGGCACGAGAGACGATAGAAAATCGACATTAGGAGGGGAGATAGACTGTATATCTACCCGAATTTATTCGCGAGGGGGGAAGAAAAGAGGATCGATGATAGTTATCATCCCAAGGTAGCTTTTCAATGCGAAACATTTCCATGATAGATTCATCCGAGGGAAAATTTGGGGAAATGTAATCGATCACAGATGGCAAGGAACGCAAATGTGATTGCATCAAGGAACCGTCAGGTGCCAATAGATGTTGGTCATATGACGAGGGAGAAGTGTATTGGATAGAAACATACGATGTTTTGGCTGGACTAAGTGGCATGGTGTCACCTAGTGCATCGAATTCCAATGGACAAGGTACAATCCAAGGGTCGGATGATTCCAAAGATTGATAAGCCACAGTCAAAATCATATCGACGGTGGAAATATGATGTGTAGTCGGTGGAAGTGGTGTAGGGAAGGTACCCATTAGGCTAGAATATTTCAGTAAGCCAACACCAATGCTTTCATACGTGATCTTGTGGTTTCCAAAGAAAGGAATATTGTTGGTAGTGGGAACATGAGCATCAGTCATGCAAAAATCCAACTGATCAACAGTGACAATTTTTCCCTAATGAGGAAATTGTACACATCGAAAGACCGACGAGGCAATGGAAGTCATAGCATAAAACCAACTTCTTCCAAGTAACAAGTTGTAATCAAGGGGAGCATCGACCACCTCGACATCAACAGTAACAGTTTTTCCACCCAATTGGATGGGCAGGGACTGTAAAATCCCATGGGCATGAAAACCTCGCCCATCGAAGGCACGTAACATCGTTGGGGATTTGTTAAGTGCGGGTGATTTTAAACCTTTCCAACACGCTAAAGACATGACACAATTTGAGGCTCCTTCATCCGGAATAGTTTGGTGGATTTATTGATTGTGAACAACAACATCAACTTGAAAAGCAAGTTGGTGAGAGAGTCGAGATGCATAATTGTCTAGGTTAAACATGATATGGTTGGATGACTCAGGATCAACAACGCCAATAATGGCCAAGAGAGTTCTACTGATCTAAAAATGAAGAAGACTTGTATTCTTGAAATTATTTGCAAGATTTAATTTATGTGTTAAAATGAAAATGGATCAATTTGCAACACAAATTTTATGGAAAACTACTCATTCAAGATGCATAAAAACAATAGCAATAAACAGTGAATAGAAAACACATAACACAACAAATGATAAAGGAGTTCACCCCTCTCTTGGGCTACATCTCCTGGTCTAGCTTCCAATGGATCTTTTGTATTATTTTCTCAAAGTGCTAAAAAATGTGCTTTAAAATGCTCAAAATGCCAAATAGATGGCTCCAATGGCTCCAGAACGTCCAAAAACCCCTAGTTGGGCTTTTTCGGCACCACGGTTGGCCAAAAATTGAAGAAGATAGGCTTCCTGGAAGTTCCCCTTCAAACTTGTTGTCTCTGGATCGCCAAAATGCACCCTTGTTGCCTCAACCTAGCCCCCACGCGTTTTTATGCGTTAAAACCCAACACCGGGTGCAACTGCACAAACCATGCAAAATGTAGGACGGTTATGGCGGGCCTAGCCCCTAACCACCAAGGCTATGGTCGTGTGACCCATGTGACCACACGCAAGTGCAAAAATGGGCTCTATTTCCAAAAGCAAATGGATAATGGACAAGTGGCGGGTCATTGGTTGTATAACCATTTGAACCACAATACAAAATGTGCGTGCATACAATGTGACCACAGGTCATATGGTAACGTTATATGCGATCGGGGGTTGGGGCTAAGCCCCAGCCCGGACCCCCGCACCAACCACATATCAACTCAAACTTAAATACATTCAAAACCATTTATATAACAAGGCTCATACGATGGCACACTGGTTGGCGGCCCTTCCCAAGTCTCTTCCCCTGCCCCGAGGTCATGGGGTCGAGTCTTGCCTGTTGCAAAGCTTTTAAAACACCAACCAGGTGACACGTGGCAACCATTGATTGGGCCACGTGTCACCATACTATTAGCCACCAAGATGACATGTGTCCAATACTCATTCGACCACATCTACCAATGAATGAATGCCACATTTCATACAATCAATTCTACCACATGTCGTATGGACATGCCACGTCAGCATTCATACAGACTGTATAGTCAGCATCCCTTTTTTGTCTGTTTGTCGTTTTGAACAGAATGCGATATCTCTCTCTCCCGACATCCGTTTGAACCCAAACGAGTTGTGTTGGGTTCATGAAAATGAGGCCTACGCTCCCATTCGATTTGAAGTGATTCCGAGCACTTTGAATTTTTGAGTAAAATTTGATCCCCTGGATCACACATCCCCATTGGAAAGCTTTTGGACCTCCAAAAGACTATTCTCAGTCTATCTAAAGATGAGGGTATATATCCCTCACCTTTCCAACCTCAATCCACTTGGCTTTTCTTGGATTTGTACCTTTAAGACCAACTCGAAGATACTCCACATTTCCTCATTTTGAAGTTCTCATTCCCCTGTCAAGGATGGTGTCTGCATACAGTTTTGTAAGATATTTTGGGGAAAAATCATCTATAGAAGGAATCTGAACATGCTCTTCATTATCATCAATCAAAGGAGGCTCATACAATTTCAAATTCTCAACATTAACAACTGCATACATTTGCATATAAGGAGGCAAATCTAAACGGAAGGCATTGTTACCAATCTCGTCGATA
>JZKD02S2193696.1:110805-140616 GCA_000966675.3 Picea glauca
ACTTGCAAATAATCAAGTCTTCAAAAACCTATGTTCTGATACCAACTTGATCTAAAAATGAAGAAGACTTGTATTCTTGAAATTATTTGCAAGATTTAATTTATGTGTTAAAATGCAAATGGATCAATTTGCAACACAACTTTTATGGAAAATTACTCATTCAAGATGCATAAAAACAACAACAATAAACAATGAACAGAAAATGCATAACACAACAAATGATAAAGGAGTTCACCCCTCTCTTGGGCTACATCTCCTGGTCCAGCTTCCAATGGATATTTTGTATTATTTTCTAAAAGTGCTCAAAAATGTGCTTTACAATGCTCAAAATTCCAAATAGATGGCTCCAATGGATCCAGAACGTCCAAAAACCCCTAACTGGGATTTTTCAGCACCTCGTTTGGCCAAAAATTGAAGAAGATAGGCTTCCTGGAAGTTCCCCTTCAAACTTGTTGTCTTTGGATCGCCAAAATGCACCCTTGTTGCCTCAACCTAGCCCCCACGTGTTTTTATGCGTTAAAACCAAACACTGGGTGTAGCTACACAAACCGTGCAAATTGTAGGACGATTATGGGCACACCTAGCCCCTAACTGCCAAGGCTATGGTCGTGTGACCCATGTGACTGCGCACAAGTGCAAAAATGGGCTTCGTTTCCAAAAGAAAATGGATAATGGACAAGTGGCGGGTCATTTGTTGTATAAATGTTTGAACCAAAATACAAAACACGTGCGCATACGGTGTGAACACGGGTCATATGGTAATGTTATATGCGACCGAGGGCTGGGGCTAAGCCCCAACCCGAACCCCCACACCAACCATATATCAACTCAAACTTAAATACATTCAAAACCATTTATATAACAAGTCTCATATGGTGGCACACTGGTTGGCGGCCATTCCCAAGTCTCTTCCCCTTCCCGAAGGTCGCAGGGTCGAGTCCTACCGGTTGCAAATATTTTAAAACACCGACCAGTTGACGCATGGCAGCCATTGATTGGGCCACGTGTCACCATACTATTAGCCACCAAGATGACACGTGTCCAGTACTCATTTGACCACATCTGCCAACCAATGAATGCCATGTGTCATATGGTCAGTTCTACCATGTATCATACAGACATGCCACGTCAGCATCCGTACGGACTGTACAGTCAACATCCCTTTTTTTTGCCTGTTTGTTGTTTTGAACAGAACGCGATATCTCTCGATCCCGACATCCGTTTGAACCCAAACGATTTGCATTGGGTTTGTGAAAATGAGGCCTACGCTCCCATTCGATTTGAAGTGATTTTGAGCACTTTGAATTTTTGAGCAAAATTTGATCCCCTGGATCATCTACGTTGACTGGGGCAGTGCTGTAGGAATTCTAACGCAGACATAGCACATGGTGCTTGAGCCAAATCTTCAACAATGTTGTAGTTCTGGGTGGCACGTGAACTAGGATTAAAGGTAGCTTTGCGTATAGTGCTCTTAGGAGGGCGTAAGATAGAGTCGAACACGGTTTTCTCAATCTGAAGTGGTCCAGATGGAGGATTAACCAATGGAAGACTAATGGAGGATGGTGATGGATCTGGTAAAGTACCGGTACCGTTAATGTCTTTTCCTTTATCAGGGTTACCTAGTGTGTCATATGTTTTAGATCAAGTGGTCAAATTAATCCCATTAAACATATAAATATGTGCACTCGACGAGGCCTCATCATTAGGATGGCTAGAACTGCCCCCAGGAGAGGGAGTTTGAGAAACCATGGATTGCTGCTGTGGAAAAGGCTGAGTAAGCACAGTGGGTTGTGATTTTCCTTCGAAAATTTTGGCCACTTCATTGTGAAGTGGACAATCTCGAGTGTAGTGATCATCACCACAAATGATACACATGAATTTCAGTTTCCATTGTGTTTTCTTTTCGGTAGCAGGTGTTTGAGCTTGATTTTTTGGTTGTTCATTGTTATTTTTTGATTTATTCTTTGTCTTCTTCTTACCTTCGGATTGTTTTGAAGGTACAGATTGAACTGCATTCACCTCAGAGATTTGAGTTTGGGGGGAAGTAGAGGAGAGTGTGAGCGATTGGGAAGTAGATTGAGTGTTGACGGAACCGATAACGCCATCCACATGAGATGATGATGACGGCTTAGATGGATCATTATTATCTCGAGTGGCATTCGGAAGCAACTCATACAAAGTGCCAGATTGTGAATAGACCAAATCTGAATACTAAGCCCGAGCAATGTCTTGTTCCTCTATGACCTCGCCACCCATAGCGACATCGCGAGTGATCGGGGGTAAAAGTGATTTAGTAAACCATTCAGCCAATAATATGTCAAGAATGATTGCCTTGATCATCCTTCATCGTCGCCTCCACTCATGAATATGGTCAGAGATATGCACGGAGTTAGTTTGACGAAGGGAGTTCAAGAGTTCAGTACCCGTCTCGTAGCGAATAGGTAGTTGAAAGTGCGTGAGGAAAGACATGGCAAGGGAATTGAAATTATGAAAAGAAGCACGTGGTAGTTCAATATACCACTTTGCTGCTGAGCCTGTAAGTGTTCACTAGAAAAGACGCAAACATACAGAATCATCCATGAGGGAGTTTGATGAACACCACAAATGAAAATTCATTACATGGTTGTTTGGATCTTCGCCAGATTTTCCGTCAAATTTTGGAATATCAGAAGGAAGTTTAGCTGGAATGACTGGCCAAACCGGTGAATGAAAAATGGGATCATTAGTTAACCGAGATAAGTTTGGGAGATCCAGAGTTGCAAGGAAAGGTAGCTGTTGGTTAATTTGCGGATGATATTGGTGCGACATAGGAACACTAGTAGGACCATAAATTGGGCTAGGTGGATAGTTGTAACCAGTAGGTCCTCCTACATACGGTTGTTGCTGGCCAGGATAAGCAGGATTCAATGATGGATGAGAAACATTTTCATAACTCGGTGGGTTCTGAGCATTATAGGCCAGGTGATTTGTTTGCCCATGAGGAGGATAAACATTTTTCCCTTGAGAATGGTAAGGAGTAGATCCCAGAGGCAGATATACATTAGACCCATGAGGAGGATAAGACTGTGGTCCCAGAGAACTCCATGTGGTGTTTGGGATGCTTCCCAGATAAGGTTGTCCGTAAGATGTTCTGGAAGGAACAAGATTTGATACCCCTCCTAGTGGATTATGAGATGAGTGACCCCCAATGTGGGGCTGAATGAAAGTACCTCCTGAAGATATTCCCTAGGATTGTGAAGGGTTTCCAGAAAATGAAGGTTGCCCCCCTGCCAGTGGTGGATTTGCGACTGGGGTATCACTGGTAAACAAAGGTTTCCCTCCAGGAGGAGCATGAAAAGGGGGTTGTCCCCCGGGAGGGGTAGGTCCGCCATATAATGGTAGTGCTCCAGGGGGGAAAGGTTCGTTAGATGGTGGTTTCCCTCCAGCCGGTTGTGTTTGGCCAGTAGGGGTCTGTATTCTCGGGTGAGAAGATGTCCCAGCAGGATCGTGTGGAACATGTGGAGCTATAGAGTAAAATCTTGTAGAAACGGGGGTAGGGATTGAATTGCCTTGTATATGAGTAGAGGTAATGAGTCCAACATTAGGATGGACTTGTGCTGGTGTAATAATAGGGTTAATAACCTGATCGACTGGGTGATTCATGGTTTGACCAAATGGTCTTGTTTCACTAGGAGGGTCATGAGGATGAAAGGGTTGTCAAAAGGATTCAAAATGTTCATAGAGATTGTGTCCCGATGAAGTCCTCCATACAGAACGAGAATGTGTGGGATTGGTATCTACTACGGTGCTAGGACGAATAAGAGTCCTATACTCATCACCAAAGATTGGTTCTGTGGATCCCATATATGTTTCGGTAAAAGTCCTCTTCGGTAATCGTGGGACCTCTTCATCTATGATGTTCCCAAGAGAGTCTAAACGAACCAAAAGTGGTTCGAGAGGGGTTACTAACACAGATGTAGTGGGATTTTCAACCGTAACCAAAGCACCTTCTGAGTTATCTAACGGAGGAGCAATAACACTTCCAGCGTCGGATTGATTTTCTACCTCTCTACGGTAGTTGTCTTCTGGAGGGTTAGGAGGTAAGGGTTGATAGCCTTTCAGAGGCATCCCTTGCATCCTACGTGATCGGTGAAGACCTTTATCATCTACAATCTCAATTGTGGAGAATAACAGAACACACTGAAAATCTAGGGCCAAATAACAAAAAGAAACTACATACACTAATAAAATGTAGGAATCAACCAAACAAACAAATCTTCTCTCGATGATCATACTAGTTGGTGATGAAATCCAACGTCATGTGATCAAGTCGAGAAGGGGCTAGGATATGGTGGAATAGTTACAATGGTGATCTTCTTAATGGAATTTCACCTTGGTGCAAGCTTCCATGCAATAATTGTGGATTCACCCTCCAAGGAGCCCGAGTGAGTTTGACCAATGTCTATTCCAGGTACAGTGAGACTTCCATTCACGGTCACCTTGTGTAAGTACCTAAAGATTATGGAAACTAAAGAAACAAACTCGCAGTGATTCCCTGGGTGGGTATAGTCGACAGTCCGATCTGAAACATATGGGCAGGATAACAAGTCTGAAATCAACCCGAGAGGCTCCCACACATAATCGTGGGTATACCTTCAGGTGACCCCCAATATACGATCCGACCACTACAAATAGTTGAACCACGGAGGGATAATCTCTGTAATTCACCCAAATGTGACCTCGTGTGTAACCCCTGTGTGAGAGGGGGATCCTAGAAAACCAATACGACAATTGGATTTGATTCTCCCTAGCTTAGGATACTAATGTTTGTTTTGAAAACTTTGGAGAGTTGTACTCACAGCCTAATCCAAAGTGCTAACCCTAGTCTACTGTTGGTGGAAGATCCTAAAAACAAAAAATGTTCTAGATAATTTTTAATTAGCGTTCATTTTACAGTTGTTCTTTACTCAAAGGGTGTATGAAAGTGAAACTAGTGGAATGATGACTCAATTCCCAAAAAGATGTATAAAAGATGATAAGCAATCATTTCTTTTCAATGAACGCCTATTTAAGGGAAAGAGAAAGAATCATTTTCAATATCAAACACTAATATGGAATGTCCTCAATCAATTTGTTCTCAATCAAATTCAATTTAATGCTGAAACATTTCAGAAATGCCTTCTAATATGAAAACCAATCACTAAGATGTATCTTTGTTGTTTGTATGCGAATGATGATTGATTCAATGCAAAACTTCTGCTGCTAACTACCCTTTTAGATCAAGGAGATTTAGACAAGCATAAGCAGATTTCGTATAAACAACACACCCTCTTGCTATGATTGAAACAAGAAGAAAAGAGAAAATAAAAGATAACAAAGAAAATCAAACAATTTACACAAAAGAGAGATGTTTAAGAACAATGACCTCGAAGAACCAAATGAGATGATTCACAGATTTTTGATGCCCTTAACCAGAGTTCCCGCTCAGTCGGATAAGAGAGAAGAAAGCAGTGGATTGATCCCAAGTTCTCAATAGTAGAAAAACTCAAAATAAGGAAGAAGGTCACAAAATCTGAACAACAAAGTGTTTATTTCTCAAAAGGAAGGGTGTCAAAGGCCAATAGGAAGAAACATTGAAGCACAAAGAAGCTGAGCAAAGGGAAAACAAAGATTGGATCTTAGAAAATACAATTATGGAAAGGTGTTTTTGCAAAGAAAGGATGGTTCTCTGGTGTAAGGGGTACTAGAGCATTATAATGCTCTGTCTAAGACCTTTAGGGGGGTGTTGGTGCTCTGATAACAAGGTAGAGGAGCACTGGTGTCCTAAAACCCGGAAAATTGTCAAAAAACCCAAAAACTCAGTTGAACTTTGGCATTCAGAATGTATGTGCTGGAATAAGGATTCAATCAACATATGAAATCAAACATACAAGGTGAACAAGGTCTAAAAGAACAAAGGGTAAGACAAGGTTTGTTAGGAAAACCAAAACTGAAAGTTTCGATTCATTCTCTAGTGGAGTCGCCAATTTCTGTTGTAGGAAAATATCCTTGTGGATAGGTAGATATCCTCTTGAGAGCTAGACTCTTAACTCTTAAGATAGAAGATTCTTATCATGGACACTGACTTCCTTTTATATCTAGATAAACTAATGTATGAGGAGGAAGGAGAAAATAAGTACCTTTTACCGGTGTTTGTCCCTGCACAGTTCGAGTTGAGCTCCAATCTTAAACTCCTCGATAAGCCCTGTAGATAAACAAAAGTACAAACAAATTCCTACTCTACTAAGATTAGCTTGAAATAGACATATCTATTAGAGACAAATTCATGTGAGATCAAACACAAATTTGAAAGAAACATGCCAAGCATATTATATTAAAGAGAACAACAACGAAGAATACTTACAGCCATAGATGTGAGTGTAATAGCTTTGTCAAGCCCTCCTTGTCCAAACCCTTGCTCAAACAGTCCACACATAGAATGCTGATGTTCCAAACGACATCTTCTTCATGAGATCATAAGTTGGATGCTTCACAATACTTTCCATCCCTTTTCACCATGAGAAGGCCTGCTTATATAGGCTTAGAGAGGCCCAACCACTTGAGATATCTTTGGGGTAAGTTAAGGATTTTCCTCCTTTAGTTATGGATCTTCCCTAAGATCATGACTTGACCAAGGATTCGAAACCAACCACCTTCATATATTGAGGGGATCTTTCCCTCATTCTTCTCAACAAACCAAATTTCACCCAGAATAGGTAGCGCTCCTCCAAAAGGGGCATCAGAGTGTTATAACACTACCCAAAAGAATAACAACAAGCACCAGTGCTCCTAATAGTGGCAATGCTCCTCAAAAAGGGCATCAGATCATTATAGCACCCCCTGACAGTGTATGGAGTGCTCTCCTCTAAAAATCATTTTTTAGTGGTGCTTTCAATAGAAAGAAATTTGTACTTCTAGTAGACTGATTCCTCCTCTTCAAAACTAATATTTGAGGTGTCTTAGGTGTCCCTGTCATGTTGTTGGAGGCATGACATAGGCAAGAAGGAAATATGATGTCAGCAGCACTTATAACACTTGTGGTCAAGATGCGACACTTGCGACACTTGAAATGACGACACTTGCGACACTATCAAAGTGAGTGATTTTGAGGTGTAACAAACCTGTTTCTTAGTGGTTGGTTTGGCAATAGCGCATGCAGTGCAGGACCTGATATACTTGTTGATATCCTATCGAAGTTCTAGCTAGTAGAAATATTTTTGCGGCATTGCCACTGTCTTTTTGACGCCGAAGTGTCCTACCACTCGACTGTAGTGGGATTACCAAATTAGATTCACTCGCTCTCTTGATGGAATGTAGATATGTCCCAAACGACACAACAACCTGTCCTAAAAACGAAAATTAGTGACAACTGAGTTTGCACCAAACATTTAGTAGGTGGTGGTGAAGTCTGGGTCTGTCTCATAGAGTTGGGGCCATCCAGAGGTCTCATGGCCTCAAGATTCTAGCACCATCGTGAGTGTCACGACTGGCGGTCGATTGAGGCAATCCACGACTCGGTTGGTACTCCTTGTTTTATACTTGATGTTGAGGTGGAATTGCTACAAGTATGTGGACCATTTCTGATGATGGTCATTATGAAATTTTCCTTGTGTCTGCATGAACTGTAATGGCTTATGATTAGTGTGGATGATTGTCTCCTTCCCAAGAATGTAATGTCTCCATTGGCAACAGGATTTCACAATGAAGTACATTTATTTGTCGTAAGTAGGTTACTTATGTACAACATTTGATAGTGTCTCACTATGATAGTCCATAGGGTGGTCATGCTGAGTGATAACGATATCCACAACATAGTCTGAAGCATTTGTCTCAATCTCAAAGGGATTCTACAAGTCCGGTAATGAAAGTACTGGGGCTGAGCACAAGCACTGCTTCAAATCATCAAATGCTTGTTGTTGGGACTATCCCCACACAAATTTTTCCTTACCACCACCCCTGTTTACTTGGCCCAAGAAATATGGGAGAATCCCAACACAAAACTGTGGTAGAAATTGGCAAGGCCCAAGAAGCTCTGAATCTCAGTGAGTGTGGTTGGGGCTGTCCAGTCACGATGACCTAGATCTTGGATGTATCCATGTGTATTCCATGATAATCAATAATGTAGCCCAAGTAATGGACCCTATCCATGCCAAATGAGCATTTTCCCATTGTTTCCGCAGGGTGTGCATAACCTGTTAAATATGATTCAAGTGTTCCACCCAATTCATGTTGTAGATGAGGATGTCATCTAGATACACCACTACAAAATTATTGGTGAATGGTTGCAGTATATTGTCCATCATCCTCATGAAAGTGGCTGGAGCATTTTTCAAACCAAAGGGCATGGCCAATGATCCGAAAAGGTCTTAAAAGGTTTAAAAATAAAATTTCTCAAATGCTCAATAAAATGACACGATCACAAATTTCTTGTTGTAAGCTTTTCGACTGTGCAAACGTATCAAAAAACAGAGTCTGCATCCAAAATTTATCTCAATCTGAAGTTTGGGTCAAATAGGTAAAAAGTCAACTGGTCAAAGGATACGTGGCATCTTCAACATGTGACACGTGGAAGATTCTAAATTTAAAAAGTGGAATCCATCAGGTGATGACATGTGGTATCACTAGGTCATGACAAGTGGCAAGGGTTCATGATGACAAGTGTCAACATTTTGATAGTGCATGTGGAAAAAGATTTGCCAACCATGGCCTGACACATGGTCAAATCCAAGGGTGACACATGTCACCATTGTCAAGGCCTTAAAAAGGTAAAATTTATATTTTTGGAATCCATGGGCTTCGATCCCATGACCTGCCTCTTCAAATGACTTAAGCACTATGAACTAGCCACAAAGGGCGAATTACAACTTTAGAGAAAAAACCCACTTTTCCGAAATATAAACTTAAGCACCTTTTCCAGCTAAGGGAGGTGGTCCCATTAGCACTAGGCCACATGGCTCTCATATGACCACATAAGGGGGGCGCCTACCCTAATTGAGGGTTTAAGCAGATTGTTTGCCAAATTTTGGGTTTTTACCTTATTTTAATGGATTTTTAGCTGATTTTTAGTGATTTTTGAGGATTTTTGGCCCTCTGAAGGGGATCTGAGCCCAATATGAGGCCAGAAAGTTGGGGGGGAGTTGGATTTCGACTCCCAAATCAAAATCTATATAAACTAATGGTTTTTGACAATCCAAACAAGTTCAGAACATGAGAAATGTTGTAGAATTGTGAAGCCAAAGACATTTTTATGCAGGGAAGCCATTGCGGAGAGGAACTTTGCGGGCCAATTCCGGGAGCTACGCTCAGTATTTTTCAGTGCTGTTAGTTGTTTTGGATTCTTGAGGTCGAGAAGAACACATACATACTAATTTTCAATCTATTTGACACTTTTCTGATGTATGTTTGAAGCATTTAAGAGAAATAAGAAAGCCTCACCCACTTAGACAAAGGCCCAGAGACGTAGGCGATCTTGCTGAACTTTGTTAACAACTTTGTTGTTATGTTTTGCTGATTTTTTGTGCTTACTTTAAGATCTGAAATTATTATTATGGCTTCCATGTTATATCATTAATTCTTCCTCTTTCTTCAATTCCTAAATGGTTAATGAACTCATGCTTTAAAACTTAACCATAGTCTTTAAAATATCTTTTCGGATCAAGTGGTATCAGAGCAGGTTGACGATTGGTTTTTGAGTTTGCATGATTACCAGGGAAAAGATGAATCATGTTGAAGGAGAGCTTGTTGAAGATAATCTTTAGATTGGATCGAGAAAGAGAACTTCTCAAAGTGAGAAGATGGCATCAGAAGAGGGACTTTGTCATACCGAGATAGAGTTTCAAAATACTTTCTTCACCATGTAGGAGATGGTAAAGGTTTTATATGATGATTACTTGGAGTGGAAGAGACCAATTCTAGGTGAATATTCAAAGGCCAAAAGTTAAGAATGAGAAGATCCTCTTAAACCTCCTCCTTCACCTCCTTATTCTTCATCAACTTCTTCTTTTTCAAGTACAAGTTCCAAGTACACCACAAGAAAACATTCCCATAAACATAAACATGATATGCCTTTACTTAACCTTGATGTGAAATTTGAATTACCCATGTATGATGGTGAAGTGAATACAAAGAGGCTTGATAACTAGGTCAGACAGATGGAAGTTTATTGTAGTGTGCAACTCAAATTAAATTGGCATCGCTTCGACTTGCAGACAGAACACTCATCTAGTGGCAAAGAAAGTTGCAAAATGGCACACAACAAGTGGGTAATGTATTTCCGTCATGGAAATTTTTTGTTTCTGTACTTAGAAAGCAATTTTGTCCTTTGGGTTTTAAAGAGAAGGCTTTAATTGAATGGAAAGGTCTTAAACTAAGAAAGGGACAAATTGTGCAAGAATACACAGATGAATTTCGTAAGATGGCATTAATGTTAGATATTCCATTACATACCCATGAAACTCTTATAAAGTATATAGGAGGTTTACCTGCACACATTTGTAACACTGTATTTATGTTTGGAACTACTATTATTGATGAGGTTTTTGTTCAAACAACATACATTGAGGCAGGGAAAATAAGAGTTGGTGTATCAGGGGAATCATATTTCAGAAAAGAGGACAAAAGGAAGGGGAATGGAAAGAAAGAAAATCTAGTGACAAGAAAGGAAGAGAATATCTCTTGCAAACATTGCAAGAAATAAGGGCATGATGATGACCATTGTTGGAAATTGCATCCTGAGAAGAGACTGAAGTGGTTCAAAGAGAGGAAAGGGAGGAAAATAGTTGCAACATCAACACGACCAACAGACTTGGGATCGGATTCGGGTGATGAGTCTAAAATCATAGCGGTTGGTTTGATAGGTAAAATTGGTGATGGATATGATTCTAGAATTAAATTGTTTCACATAAGGGTCATAATGAAGCATACTAAGGTCGACACATTGATAGATAATGGATCTCAATCTAACTTGATTTCAGAGGAAGTGGTTGAACAATTGGGATTAAACACTCTGATGCATCATAAACCTTACTCACTTAAATGGATAAGCAACAATCATAAATTACACATAACAAAGCAATGCACTTTAAAGTTTGCAATTTCATCAAAGTTTGTGGATGAGGTAACGTGTGATGTGGTGCCACTCAATGAATGTGGAATGGTCTTAGGCAATCCTTATTTGTATGATCGCAAATAAATATTCTACAGGGAACAAAATCAATATCACTTAATCAAAGAAGGTAAGGAATATGTTGTACATGCTCATCACTTAAAAGAAAATCAATCTCTTCAAAAAATGGAACAATTAAGAAAGGCAGCTTATGCAAGCAACACACCTATAATTGTGCCAAATAAAGAAATTGATCTTAAGCATGAAAATGAGATTGTTGTGGAATGGAATTCAATTATACGTTGCTTCAAAATAATCTAATGTTGTGCAATTAATATAAACATATTAGCTAATTTGTAGTCATATTTCTGATGTTATCATTGTTAATGTTTTCAACATGGATGGTAGTGGCTTCAGTAAGATGTGAAAAAGTACAAGTGGATAACAATATGATGTCAGTTGTCATGATTTTTTTTCAATTTATCTTGATTATACAGGTGCACAAAACAAATTTTAAAGATAGAGAACAAGTGGGCTGGCCTATCCCGCACTTGATGTCTGGTTAATACCCTTTTGGAGGACCAAAAGGTCTTAGTGGGGATTGTGATCCAAATGGATCTTGAAAGGTTCAAAAATAAAATTTATCAAATGTTCAATAAAATGACATGATCACAAATTTCTTGTTGTAAGCTTTCCGGCAATGCAAATGGATCGAAAAACAGAGTTCGTATGAAAAAGTTATCACAATCTAAAGTTTGGGTCAAACTGGTAAAAAGTCAACTGGTTAAGGGACATGTGGCATATTCAACATGTGACACATGGAAGATTCTAAATTTGAAAAGTGGCATTCATCAGGTGATGACATGTGGTATCACTAGGTCATGACAAGTGGCAAGGGTTCATGATGACAAATGTCAAAGTTTTGATAGTCCATGTGGAAAAAGAATGGCCAACCATGGGCTGACACATGGTCAAATCCAAGGGTGACACATGTCACCATGGTCAAGGCCTTAAAAAGGTCAAATTTATATTGTTGGAATCCATGGGATTCGATCCCATGACCTTCCTCTTCAAATGACTTAAGCACTATGAGCTAGCCACAAAGGGTGAATTACTACTTTAGAGAAAAAACCCACTTTTCAAATATATAAACTTAAGCACCTTTTCCAGCTAAGGGAGGTGCACCCCTTAGAACTAGGCCACATGGAACTCATATGACCATATAAGGGGTTGCACTCCCTAACTAGGGGATTAAGCAAATGTTTTTCCAAATTTAGGGTTTTGACCTTATTTTAGTGGATTTTTAATGATTTTTGAGGATTTTTGGCCCTTTGAAGGGGATCTGAGCTCAATCTGAGGCCAGAAAGTTGGGGGGAAGTTGGATTTCGACCCCCAACTTAGAATATATATAAAAAATAGGTTTTTGATCATCCAAATAAGTTCATAACATAAGAAATTATGTAGAATTGTGAAACTAAAGACATTTTTATGCAGGGAAGCCATTGAGGAGAGGAACTTTGCAGGTCAATTCCGGGAGCTACGCTCAACCTTTTTCAGTTCCGTCAGTTGTGTTGGGTTCTTGAGGTCAAGAAGAACACATACATACCATTTTATAATCCATTTGAAACTTTTTTGATGTACTTTTGAAGCATTTAAGAGAAGTAATAAAGCCTCACCCACTGAGACAAAGGCCCGGAGACGTAGGTGATCTTGCCGAACTTCGTTAACAAATTTGTTGTTATGGTTTGATGATTATTTGTTCTTAATTTCATATCTGAATTTATTATTATGTATTCCATGTTATATCATTAATTCTTCCTCTTTCTTCAATTGTTAAATGGTTAATGAACTCATGCTTTAAAACTTAACCATAGTCGTTAAAAGATCTTTTCGGATCAAGTGGTATCAGAGTAGGTTGACGGTTGGTATTTTAGTTTGCATGATTACCAAGGAAAATCTGAATCATGTCGAAGGTGATATTGTTGAAGATAATACTCATATTGGATCTATAAAGAGAACTTCTCAAAGTGAGAAGATGGCATCGGAAGAGGGACTTTCTCACACCGAGATAGAGTTTCAAAAGACTTTATTCACCATGTTGGAGATGGTAAAGGTTTTATATGATGATTACTTGGAGCGGAAGAGACCAATTCTAGGTGAATCTTCAAAGTCAAAAAGTGAAGAAGGAGAGGATCCTCTTAAACCTCCTCTTTCACCTTCGTCTTCTCCATCAACTTCTTCTTCTTCAAGTACAAGTTCCAAGTCCACCTCTAAAAAACATTTCCATAAACATAAACATGATATGCCTTTACTTAAGCTTGATTTGAAATTTGAATTACCCATGTATGATGGTGAAGTCAATGAAGAGAGGCTTGATAACTGGATCAGACAGATGGAATTTTATTGTAGTGTGCAACAAATCAAGAATGAGGCAACTCAAATCAAATTGGCATTGCTTCAACTTGCAGGAAAAACATGCAACAAGTGGGTAATGTATTTCCGTCATGGAAAGTTTTTGTTTCTGCACTTAGAAAACCATTTTTTCCTTTGGGTTATAAAGAGAAGGATTTAATTGAATGGAAAGGTCTTAAACTAAGAAAGGGACAAACAGTGCAAGAATACAAAGATGAATTTCGTAAGATGGCATTAATGTTAGATATTCCATTACATACCCAAGAAAGTCTTATGAAGTATATAGGTGGTTTACCTGCATACATTCGTAACACTGTATTTATGTTTGGACCTACTAATATTGATGAGGTTTTTGTTCAAGCAACATACATTGAGGCAGGGAAAACAAGAGTTGGTGTATCAGGGGAATCATCTTTCATAAAAGAGGACAAAAGGAAGGGGAATGGCAAGAAAGAAAATTCAGTGACAAGAAAGGAAGAGAAGCTCTCTTGCAGAAATTGCAAGAAAGAAGGGCATGATGATGACCATTGCTTGAAATCGCATCCCGAGAAGAGACCGAAGTGGTTCAAAGAGAGGAAAGGGAGGCAAAAAGTTGCAACATCAACATGACCAACAAACTTGGGATCAGATTCGGGTGATGAGTCTAAAATCACAGTGGTTGGTTTGACAGGTAAAATTGGTGATGGATATGATTCTAGAAGTAAATTGTTTCACATAAGGGTCATAATGAAGCATACTAAGGTCGACACATAGACAGTGGATCTCAATCTAACTTGATTTCAGAGGAAGTGGTTAAACAATTGGGATTAAACACTCAGATGCATGATAAACCTTACTCACTTAAATCGATAAGCAATAATCATAAATTGCACATAACAAAGCAATGCACTTTAAAGTTTGCAATTTCATCAAAGTTTGTGGATGAGGTAACGTGTGATGTGGTGCCACTCAATGAATGTGGAATGGTCTTAGGAAGTCCTTATTTGTATGATCACAAAGAAATATTATACAGGGCACATAATCAATATCACTTAATCAAAGAAAGTAATGAATATGTTGTACATGCTCATCACTTAAAATCAAATTAATCTCTTCAAACAATGGAACAATTAAGGAAGGCATCTTATGGAAGAAACACACCTATAATTGTGCCAAATGAAGCAATTGATCTTAAGCATGAACATGAGATGGTTGTGGAATGGAAGTGCAATCATACTTTGCTTCAAGATAAGCTAATGTCGTGCAAGTTCTACAAACATATTAGCTCATTTGCAGTCATATTTATGATGTTATTGCTACTAATGTTTTCAACATGGATGGTAGTAGCCTCAGTAAGATGCGAAAGAGTACAAGTGGCTAACAATATGATGTCAGTTGTCATGGTTGTTTTGCAATTTATATTGATGAGATAGGTGCACAAGACAAATTTAAATACAAAGAACAAGTGGGGTGGCCTATCCCTCACTTGATGTCTGGTTAATACCCTTTTGGAGGACCAAAAGGTCTCAGTGGGGAGGTGTGATCCAAATGGATATTGAAAAGTTCAAAAATAAAATTTCTCAAATGCTCAATAAAATGACATGATCATGAATTTCTCGTTTTAATATTTTCGACGGTGCAAACGAATCGAAAAATAGAGTCCGTATGCAAAAGATATTGCAATCTGAAGTTTGGGTCAAACTGGTAAAAAGTCAACTAGTCAAGGGACACATGGCATCTTCAGCATGTGACACATGGAATATTCTAAATTTGACAAGTGGAATCCATTAGGTGATGACATGTGGTATCACTAGGTCATGACAAGTGGCAAGGGTTCATGATGACAAGTGTCAAAGTTTTGATATTCCATGTGGCAAAAGATTGGCCAACCATGTGATGACACATGGTCAAATCCAAGGGTGACACATGTCACCATGGTCAAGGCCTTTAAAAGGTCAAATTTATATTATTGGACTCCATGGGCTTCTATCCCATGACCTGCCTCTTCAAATGACTTAAGCACTATGAGCTATCCACAAAGGGCGAATTACTACTTTAGAGAAAAAACCCACTTTTCATAAATATAAACTTGAGCACCTTTTCTAGCTAAGGGAGGTGTGCCCCTTAGAACTAGGCCACATGTCCCTCATATGAACACATAAGGGGGTTGCACTCCCTAAATGGGGGCTTAAGCATATTGTTTGGCAAATTTTGGGTTTTGACCTTATTTTAATGGATTTTTAGCTGATTTTTAGTGATTTTTGAGGATTTTTGGCCCTCTGAAGGGGATCTGAGCCCAATCTGAGGCCAAAAAGTTGGGGGAAGTTGGATTTCGACCCCCAACTCAGAACATATATAAATCATAGGTTTTTGACAGTCCAAATAAGTTTATAACATGAGAAATGTTGTAGAATTGTGAAGCCAAGGACATTTTTATACAGGGAAGCCATTGAGGAGAAGAACTTTGTGGGCCAATTCTAGGAGCTACGCTCAGCCTTTTTCAGTACCTTTAGTTGCGTTTGATTCTTGAGGTCAAACATAACACATCTAGACTAGAGTTTAATCCATTTTACACTTTTTTGATGTACTTTTTAAGCATTTAAGAGAAATAAGAAAGCCTCACCCACTAAGGCAAACGCCTGGAGACATAAGCGATCTTGCTGAATTCTGTTAACTTCGCTGTTATGGTTTTTTGATTCTTTGTGCTTAATTTCAGATATACATTTCTCATTATGGATTCCATGTTATATCATTGATTCTTCATATTTCTTCAATTCCTAAATGGTTAATGAACTCATGCTTTAAAACTTAACCATAGTCTTTAAGAGATCTTTTCGGATCAGCCAAGCATTCAAAAAGACCTTCCTTTGACTTTAAGGTGGTCTTCCATACATATGTTTGTTCTATCAGGACCTGGTGGTAGCCAAACTTCATATCAATATTAGTAAAGTATTTGGCCCCCATGAGCTGATGAAGAAGGTCGTCGATTGAGGGAATTGGGTACCGATTTCTGACTGTGATTTTATTCAGGGCCCGATAATCAATGCAGAGTTGTCAGGTTCCATATTTCTTCTGTACCAGCACGATTGGGCTCCCACAAGGCGATGAGCTGGGACATATGTGCCCCTTGTGGAGCATTTCTTGTATCTTCCACTTGATCTCCTCATTCTCTAACAGAGAGCGACGATAGACTGACCCATTTGGCAACAATGTGATAGGGGTCAGACCGATGGGATGCTTGAACTAATAGTGCAGAGGTACCCCAAAAGGCGAGGAGAAGATATTTGAGTATTATTCCATGAACTTATCCACTTGATTATGTTGTGTGGAGAGGTCGACTATAGAGACCATGGATGTGGATGAAATATTTCTCTCACTTTGAGAGATAATCATGAAGAAGACAAAATTACCCATCTGCGAGATGACCTTCCTGCATTGCTTGGTATAGATCAAGGAAATAACACTAGGTGGGATTGCCTCAAGTATCTTGTAGAATTTCTTGTTCAAAGTAATAATAACACTGTGAGGCCTAGAATCATATACAACATGAAATTTCCATAAATATGATTGGCCCAAGAGAACATTACAAACTTTGAGAGGAGAAACATCACACAATATCTCATCTTTGAATGGCTTGATGTTGTATGATAGATGACATTGTTGGCTGATGCAGATATCAATTCCTTGGCAGCGCCATCCAATGTTGTAGGGATGTAGGTGCAACATTTTCGACAGAGTGAGCCGCTTGAAAACTTCTGCTGGGATGAGGCTCTTTTGGCTACCTCTATCATCGATGAAGTGAATCGGGGTACCCTTCAACCAAAAACGTAAATGAGAAAGGGTCTTTCCTTCCTATGGAACATCAGATTCACCAGGATGGATCTTGATGGTGGCAATGATAGCACTGGGTTCTGCGTCAATGATCCATCTCCCCTTTTTTGTTTCTAATTCAGATTCAGAAGTCTCATCTGATTCAGAGGCTTTCACCTCATCCGTCAACGACTGTTTGGAGCAGAAATCAACAATGTTAGGGATCTTATGGAAGTCACACCACTTCCATGTATCTTTATTTGTCTTTCCAGTGTCCTTATTTTCCTGTGGCTTGGACTGGTTTTCTTGATTTTGTCCATATTTACTCTATCCTTTTTTCTGCGGTTTGGGGCCGCCTTTTCCTTTCTTTTTCTATGTGGGGTTCCAGGCCCAAATTGTCGCATCCTTTGTTTGAGCTTCTTCTCGATTTTGACGACATATTGATAGGTCACGCCCAAGGACGAGATGTACATAAATTCCATTTCAGTTTGGATGTATTGATTCATATCACCGCGATACTTGAGCACTAGATGTCTCTCAGAATATTTGATACCCATCTTGGTACGCAATGTATGGAATATATTTGTGAACTCGGGAACTACTTGGTCTCTTTCTTTCTGCAATCTGGTCCATTTCGTATATAGGTATTCATAACTTTCTATAGGGTAGTATTGTTCCTTAATAACATCCCCGAGGGATTCCCATGTGACCGCAACTGTAAATAATGAGGGTTCCTCAGTTTCCTTTTTCTCACATAAAGTTTCCCACCAATATTTGACATGGGGAACAACTTTGAGGAGTGCAAAAATATTTTTTTGTCTATTCGAAAAGTTATGGACAAAAAAATACCCTTCTGGTATATTTAACCACTTGTCTACAACATCTACATGTATCTGACCTTCAAATATAGGAATATCAAAATTGATTTTTACCTTGAATGGAGCGACACCTCTGCTCAAGGAAGATGCGTCACTTGTTGGTAGCCGCCGAAGGATTTGCGTGAAACTATCAATCATCTCGTTCCTCTGTTGCGTGAGGGATTCTTAAAGAAACATTTTGAAAGGATCTCTTGTCTCATCATATTTATTTTATCCTAACATGAGAGGTTTCTTGGGTGTGTGATAGATTTTGTCCTCAACATAAACAAGCTAGAGACCCAATTCTTTGTACCTTGACCTCGTTGGGGACATGCATTAAAAATGACAAGGATCAGATTGCTCTGATACCACTGATTTGTATTTTATGAGAAGAACAAAACAAATACAGATTATTAAAATATGCTTAACACAGAATAACAAAGATACAATAAAACTGGTTTCTATTCAATAAGGAAATACGCTAAAACTGTAAAATGCAGCGGAAAACAAGATTTTTGGAATGGTGGCAGCTTATCTCTAAGAAGATATGTGACATATGTGCTCATTCTCAATAAGATGATTACAATGAGTTTCTGAAGGCATTTTTACAATAATCAAGAATTCCAAAAACCCTATACATCCAAAAACCTAACCCTAGGAAATGAAGCGCCAAAAGTCATGTGGGCCCCCGTTGGGGTAAGTTAGTACATCAACTTCCCAAGGTCGTAACTTTTGCATACAATCTCTGTTTTAGGAGAACGATATCCCATTGGAAAGGTATATCCGAGAAATACACATGTTTCCATCAAAATCTAATTTCATCTACAATCTAATTGTGTTGAGCCCTAAAAACGTTGTTTAGGGCCTTAAAATGGCCCCGAAAGTCAGGGACCCAAAAATTGGGAAAAAACTGCCAAAATGGAAAACTGCCAAAATGAGCCAGTTGGAATAGGTGGGAGGCCACCGACATCCATTTGGATCAGTCGCATTCATCAAGGATGAGAAAGTTAAAATTTAGAGGTACATGAGTGGGCTTCCCTTATTTATCAGTGACATGATACAATATGATGACCCCAAGACATTGGAGGAAACCATTAGGCACAATAAATGTATTTATGATCAGCAAAGGGGAAGATCAACTTTCCAAAAGGATTGGGAAGAAAAAATTAAAACCAATGTGGAATAGAGGAAGAAGGGGGATAAGACACCATTTTTCAGAAATACTATGCAAGGAAATCCAACTCCCAAGGAGCCCAGAATGACAGAGAAGGTAGGGAAAAAAACAAGGAAACAACCTATTCAATGTTGGGGTTGTGGTGAAGATCATATGTATAGAGATTTCCCTCAAATAGGTGAAAAATTGAGGACTGTGCACAATGTACAACAAGATACGACAGTTGAAGACATGGGTAGAAATGTAACAAGGATTTACGCAGCATTGGATAAAAACAAGTTGGGTTTCAATCACACATGATTGAAGTGGAAGGTAATATTAATGACCAACCCATTGCTATTTTAATTGATTCAAGATATAGTCATAGTTATCTAGAAATTAAGATGGTGGAAATATTCCATTTCCAAGAAGTAAGCTTGGAAAACCTTGGTTGGTGTAGTTAGCTACATGAGAGAAAAGGAAAATTAATGAGATGGTTAAGGCATGTCCAATGGAAATGAATGGACTGTGCACAAAATATGATTTGAATATCATACCTTTGGGTTCTTATGATTTCCTCATTGGTATGGATTGGTTAGAACAAAATCATACCATTCTAGATTGTTACAATAAGGAATTTACTTGATTGGATGAGGAAGGAAACTTAAGAATAGTTCAAGGAATTCTAAGAGATGTAACTATCAGAGAAGTTTCAGCCTTGCAGTTGAAGAAAAGCTTCAGGAAAGGATGTCAAGTATTTGCAGTGCACTTGGAGGAAGCACCTAAAGATAAAGTTCCAAATGTTGAAGACTACACAGTATTGAAAAAAATTGAGGATTTGTTTAAAGAGATATCGGGGTTGCCACTGAAAAGAGATATGGATTTATCTATAAATTTTATGCCGGGAGAAACTCTTGTATCCAAGACTCCTTATAATATGATACACCGGATTTGAAGGAATTACATATGCAACTTAAGAGCTTCTGAAGAAGGTGTTTATATGCCCAAGTGTGTCGCCTTGGGGTGCCCCAATATTTTTCATGAAGAAGAAGGATGGTACGATGAGACTTTGTATTGACTTCAGGAAGTTGAATAAAGTAACAGTAAAGAACAAGTATCCTATGCCAAGGATAGATGACCTCTTTAATCAGTTGAGGGGCGTGCAAATATTTTCAAAGATTGATCTCAGATCTGGATATCACCAAGTGAGAATTAAAGAAGAATACATCAACAAGACTTCCTTCATAACCAGGTACGAACATTACAAGTTCACAGTGGTTCCATTTAGGTTGTCAAATCCACCAACTATCTTCATGTGTTTGATGAATGGAGTGTTCAGAAAATACTTAGATACATTTTTTATTGTATTTTTGGATGACATACTTGTTTACTCAAAGTCTGAAGAAGAGCAAGAGAAATACTTGAGGATGGTGCTACAAGTATTGAGGGAGCATCAAGTTTATGCAAAGTTGAGAAAGTGCTCATTTTACCAAAGGAAAATTCATTATTTGGGTCATATAATTTCCAAGAAAGGAATAGCTATGGATCTCGAAAAGACAAATTCCATTGAGGACTGGTCGATACTAAGAAATGTCATATACGCGAGGTCCTTCATGGGACTTGCAAGTTATTATAGAAGGTTTATTGAAGGAATTTAAAAAATTGTGCACTAAATTACATCCTTGCAAAAGAAATGTGTGTTATTTGAGTGGACTTCTGATTGCATAAGTATTTTTCAACACTTGAAGAGTTTTTTGACAATTGCGCCAATTTTAAGAATTGTTGATTCACATGCAGACTTTGTTGTGTGCAGGGATGCATGAAAGGAAGGGATTGGTGGAGTCCTTAGTCAAAATGGGCATGTGATATGCTACAAATATAGGAAATTAAAATATCATGAAAGACACTATGCACCTCGTGATTTAGAATTGTCATCCATAGTGCATGCCTTGAATATGTGGCTACACTATCTCACAGGTGAAATATTTGAGCTAAGAATAGATAATAGTGGTCTGAAGTATCTGTTTGGACAACCAATTTTAAATTCCAAAAAAATCAAGTGGAAAAGTGAACAAGGTGGCTGACGCACGCAGCAGGAGGGTGCACGAAATACATTCTACAACCATTATCATGTACAAATCAGATTTGAGTGACAAGATTTTAGAGGTTTCCAAATCATATCAACGCTATGTGGAAATAAATATGAATTTACAACAAGGTATGTCACAATAGAAATTGGAAGGTTATGAGCTAAAAGAGGATGGAATCATCATGTATAGGCGTAGAGTCTATGTGCCAAATGTTCAAGAGTTGAAAAATTGGTTATTGTCAGAGATGTATACAGTTCCTTATGTTGGACACTGAGGCTACCAGAAGACAATATCAACGGTAAAAAAGTAATACTATTGGCCAGGCATGAAAAATGAGGTAGCTAATTTTATTTCTAGATGCCTTGAATGTCAAAAGGTCAAGGATGAGAAGAGACATCCACATGGTTTTCTATAGCCTTTTCCCATTCCTGAGTGTAAGTGGGAAATTGTAACCATGGATTTAATTACTAAGCTGCCTAGGACTTCTAAGAAACATGATTCTATTATGGTAGTGGTGGACAAGCTTACTAAAGCTTCCCATTTTATTCTGGTGAAGTTAGCCCACAAGGAATCCAACATTGTTGAAATATACATGCAAGAAATTGCTAAGTTGCATGGTGTACCTAAGGCAATTATGTCTAACATAGATCCCAATTTCACATCAAACTTTTGGAAAGGGTTGTTCAAAGGATTTGGGACAAATATGAATTTTAGCACAACCTATCATCTAGAGTCAGACGAGAAAACAAAAAGGGTAAATCAAGTGATAAAAGATATGCTAAGGATGTATGTGATGGAGAAATCGATGCAATGGGAAAAATATTTACCTTCGGTTGAGTTTTATTATAATAATGGGGATCAAATATCTCTAAAGATGAGCCCATTTGAGGCACTTTATGGCCAAAAGTGCAACACACTAGTGAGTTGGGACAACCTAGTAGACCGCACAATGGTTGAGCCATATTTACTTAAGGGAATGGAAGAGCAGATGGTGAAGATAAGGTATAATTTAAAATATTCCCAAGATAGGCAGAAAAGTTGTGCAGATAAAGACAAAACCCACTGATATTTTAAAGTGGGTGACCATGTGTTCCTGAAAGTAAAAACAAGACGCAATTCCCTAAAGTTGGGAAATTGTTCTATGTTGGAATCATGCTACCATGAACCATTTGAAATCCTAGAGAGGATTGGTCATGTTGTATATATGCTTGCATTGCCATCATCCTTGTGTATTCATAATTTTTTCCATGTATCATTGATTAAAAAGTATGTACTTGATGCTAATCATATTATTGATTGGAATGTGATTCAGGTGGGGCCAGAAGGTGATTTTCGAGTGCGACCAGTTTGCATATTGGGTTAGAAAATCAAACAACTTCGGAATCGATTCATGGAGCTAGTAAAGGTCCAATGGACCTGGTATGGTTCTGAGGATGCTATATGGGAAGAGTATCCATGTTGTTTTGAGGACTTTTGAAGTTTTTGTATGTACATGTGTATATAATGAACTAAAGACAATGCATAAATAAGGATGAGGGGAATGTAATGTCCCTAATCTGAACCCCATTTGTAATTGTACACATAGGATGGTGAGTCATTGGTACTAATTATAAATGTAAATGTACATATAGGCTGGTGATCCATTGGCACCAAGTTTTGGTTTTGCGCGCACCTGAGTAGTGCGTGAGGATTGTTATCAAAGAGTGGGTGTGCACATTGTTGGACAGTTGGTTTTCATTGATGTCAACCCTTGGATAGTGATCTTGGATATTGATGTCAACCCTTATATATCGATGTCAACTGTTGGATAGGTCCAGATATGTTGGAAAGTTGATTTACATTATGATTGAGATTGATTGTAATTTAGTTGGGTACATTTGATGTAGTCTACATGTAGCCTTGGAGGTGTGGTTATGGAACCCAAAGTTTATTAAGGAATATGGACATGAAGGATAGTGGAATTGCAGGTAAAACTATCATAGATGGATAGTACACATCGTTCCATTTCCGGTGATATGTGGAACACCACGTGATTCCTCACGGTTAGGGAGATATGGCCTTATAAAGTTGGAAGTCCTGAAGAATGCTCAAGAAGCCCCTAGTTGGTTACAAGTCTTGGTGAAAGGGTAAAGTGGTTGTAAAAATAAACCTCTAAAATAAGGAAAGAGGTTACCTAGAATTAGTATATAAACACCTCAAGGAGTCTCTCATAAGGACACACACACTTACAATTGAATATCTATCTAGTGTTTGTTATAGTTTAGTATTGTGATATTTTGGCAAGTTTGTGACAAAATTTTTCGAGGTTATGAAGGAAGGTCGAAGGTGAAAGTCTCAGGATTGAAACAAGCTTGAGTAGCCCTAGTTTTTGAGGTATCTGTGAGTTTCAGGTGAGAAGGGTGCAAATGTACGCGGGTTGTAATGGAGGAAAGCGTGGATATCTGCGTGCTGTAGAAGAGCAAGTTGCGTATATGTAAAAGGACTTGTGAAAGGTTGTGAAGGGATGTTAGTACCAGGTTACTGAGGACTGTGGAAGAGTTACATGTCAGTTTACAGTGCAACATGTCAGCTACAGGATCAAGGTTAAGTATTAAGGGTTATGGTTATGGTGTTATGGTACATGCATGGCAATGATAGTATGTGAAATGGGACAACTTGATGATGTTATGGTACATTGATTAGAAGCATCATTGGCTATCTTGGTGTATGGTTTGGTTACATGTTATGGTTCATACTTTAGGCTTGGTATATTGTGTTATGAGATTGAATCTTGTTGATATTGAGGAGCATGCTTGAGGCATGCGTTTGTGAGCTTTGGTTTATGAATTGAGGCACATCATTGGATGGATGGTACATGTTGGTTGAGGTCTACTTATTGAGATACATTGCTAGTACATATCTTGGATACATTGGCACATGGTTTATGGGAGTTGGTTGAGGCATATAATGAGTGATATGACACTTGTTTGAGTTACATGGTTGGCATGTTGTATGGTTGATGATGTTATTGGTATTGGTGCATAGATATATGTTTGGTACACATTTGGCATATATTCTTGGAGTATGGTTGATGCACTTCATTGATGATATATTATGGTATGATAAATGATATGTACAAGGTTGATGTGCATGGTTGGTACATGGTATGTTACATGTGTTGGTGCATGGTTGATGCACTTGTTGTGGTACATGGTGGATGCTTGGTATCGTTTGGTATATGCTTTGGTAAATTGTTGAGACACATGTCTTATGATGGTATGTTGGTGATATTGGTACATGATTGGTAGAGGCATGTCTTGGTGATGTTGAGCAAATAATTTGAGATATTCTCCTGGTGATATTGACATGAGTTGCATGCAAATGAGAGTGGATTTGGTTTCTTGCATGAGACAGTGATTGGCTGGACATGTTGGTCAGTGACAGGTTATAGGTTGATGTTGTTGGTTGTGGAGCATGATTATCTTCCAGATTCGAAGGTATTTGTTTTCATCCATGTTTATACCCCATGAAGACTTTACACCCCATAAGAATGTACACTCTTCCATCTGGGGGAGTGCAGCGTCCCCCGAAGGAAAAATTGCTTTGTAAATGTATATTGTAATTTCATTGTAAATCTGGACCGTTCATTATAAGGTCGTAGATCTAACGGTAGAAATTATGTTAGGGTTTTTTTCCCTAGAAGGAAACCCTCTTTTATGAGGGAAATGTATTACGACTAGTTATGACAGGGAATATTGTATTCTGAGAGAGGAGACTGTGAGAGAAAGAAGAGGAAGTTGCAATGAGTTTGTTGTAGGTTGTATCCCTTCATTTGCTGGATAATAATAAAGGAAGGACCTAGAAATTTCTCTTGTCGATGTAGCCCACACTGGGTGAACCACATATATTTGTGTCTCTATTGTATTGTGTATTTATTGTGTTTTATTTCCGCATTTGTTTTATTTTATTTCTCTGTGATCCTCTTTTTCTAACAACTGGTATCAGAGCGAAAGGTAACTCTTAGGAAAAGAGGGTTCCTGGTTCGAGTGGGAGAAATGGCGAAAGATGGAAAGTTTAGGGTCGATAAATTTAACAGCCAAAAATACTAGTTATGGAAGATGCATATGGAAGATTATTTATATCAGAAGGATCTATTCCTATCATTGGGCAGAATAGCAAAGAAGCCGATGACTATGACGGACGAAGAATGGGCGATTCTTTATAGAAAGGCTCTAGGAACGATACGGCTGAGCCTGGCAGTGTCAGTGGATTTCAATATTTCGAAAGAAAAGACAACGAAGGATTTGATGGACGCATTGGCTAAATTGTATGAAAAACCCTCGGCATCCAATAAGGAATTTCTAATGAAGAGATTATTTAATATGAAGATGTTAGAAGGTGGGTCTGTTGCAGATCATTTAAATGAATTTAATACGGTTACTGATAAACTAAGTTCTGTAAAAGTGGACTTTGATGATGAGGTGAGAGCTCTTCTAATCTTGTGCTCATTGCCGGAAAGTTGGAACGGCTTGGTCATGGTTGTAAGTAACTCTGTCTCTAGTTCAAATACTTTAAAATTTGATGATGTTGTTGGTGTTATCCTTAGTGAGGAAATGCGATGAAAAATCATAGGTGAGACATCAGGTAATGCGTTGAACATGGATAACAGGGGAAGAAAAAAGGATAGAGGAAAGGGCTCAGGGAGCCGCAGGCATTCTAGGAAGGGCAGATCCAAATCCAGAATTGGAAATATAGAGTGTTGGAATTGTGGGAAGAAATGACATCTGAAGAAAGACTACAGATCTCCAAATAAACAAAGAGATGGATAGCAGGAGAGAAATCAAGAAGAAAATGTAACAAGTGATGTGTTACAAGATTCTTTGATTCTTTCTGTAGATAATATTTTTGAGTCTTGGGTGGTAGATTCAGGGGCTTCATTTTATGCCACACCCCATAGGAAACATTTTCTAGATTATGTTCAAGGTGATGTTGGACAAGTTCATTTGGGTGATGATGCACCATGAAAAATTGTTGGAATGGGAAAGGTAAAAATAAATCAAAGCAATGGAAACCAATGGTTGTTTAAAGAGGTGCGACATGTTCCAGATCTAAGGGAAAATCTAATTTCAATAGGACAATTGGCAAGTGAAGGTTGTATATCCATATTTACAGATAAGGTGTGGAAGGTCATCAAACTATCATTGGTGATAGAAAAAGGAGAGCAGGTAGGTACATTGTATTTATGTACTGGTAATACTGACTCTTCTATCTCTTTAGATTCTATAGGAGTGGATACAACACAAAGGCATCATAGGCTTGGACACATGAGTGAGAAGGGGATGCAAATACTTCAAAAAAGAATTTTTTTTCCAAATCCTAAACAAATTGATTTGGACTTCTGTGAGCATTGTGTTTATGGAAAACATAAAAGAGTCAGATTCCTCAAAGTCGGAAAAGAAAAGAAGATTCAAAGGTTAGAGGTTGTGCATACAGATGTATGGGGACCAGATCAGGTATCATGTCTTGGTGGTTCTCGTTATTATTTTACTTTTATTTTTGATGCAACTAGAAAAACTTGGGTTTATTGCATTCGATAAAAATCTGATGTTTTTGATACTTTTAAGAAATGGAAAGATTTGGTTGAGAATGAGATAGGAAAAAGGTTGAAGTTTCTCAGATAAGATAATGGAGGTGAATATTACGACAAGGAGTTTGATGATTACTGTTCATACCATGGGATTCGTAGAGAGAAGATAGTTCCAAGAACACCACAAGAAAATGGTGTGTCAGAAAGGATGAACAGGACAATCATGGAGCGTGCAAGGAGTATGAGATTACATGTTGGTTTTCCCTTACATTTATGGAAATATGCTATAGATACTGTTGTTTACTTAATAAACAAAGGACCTTCAAGCTCTTTGGATGGTAGAATTCCAGAGGAAGCATGGACAGAAAAAAAGGTAAACTATTCCTTTTTGAATACTTTCGGTTGTGAAGCATTTGTCCATATTGATAAAGAAAATAGAACAAATCTTGAGTCAAAATCCAAGAAGTGTGCCTTTATTGGATACGATGTTAATGATTTTGGTTATCGGTTATGGGATTGTGAAAATACAAAAAATAATTAGGAGTAGAGATGTCATATTCAATTAGAAGGTCGCGTACATAGATTAGTTGCAGGGAAAGAAACATGAAAAAGAAAAACCAGAATACATAGTGCTTGATGAGATCACTGAAAACGAAATTCCAAAGGAACCAAAAAATCAAAATGTACAACAATAGGAGAAACATGTACCTCAAACTCTTGCAAGTGTGGTTAGAAGATATACCATATTAAGTATACCCCCTGAGCGATACTCTCCTACATTGTATTATTTATTATTGACTGATTCTGGTGAACCAAAATGTTATGAAGAGGCAATGCAGGTAGACACCAAAAATAAGTGGGAGAAAAACATGAAGGAGGAAATGGATTCCTTGGTAAATAACCAGACTTGGGACTTGGTTCAGTTTCCTGCAGGAAAAAGAGAATTGCAGAATAAATGGGTTTACAAGTTGAAGGAATAAGATGGAGGAAAAAAGTGGTACAATGCTAGATTTGTTGTAAAGGGGTTTACAAAAAATAAAGGTATATATTTTGATGAAATATTTTCTCTTGTTGTTAAAATGAATTCAATTAGAACTATTTTGAGTCTTGTGGCAGTAGGAGATTTTCATCTTGAACAGTTAGATGTAAAAATAACTTTCTCCATGGGGATTTAAAGGAAGAGATTTATATGCAACAACCACAGGGGTATGAGGTCAAAGGGAAGGAGAATTTGGTATGCAGGTTAAAGAAAAGCTTGTATGGCCTAAAAAATGCTCTAAGGCAGTGGAATTTGAAGTATGACAGGTTTATGATAGAACATGGTTATAGTAGATGCCATTCTGATCACTGTGTTTATTTTAAAAATCTAGAAAATGGAAGCTATATTATCTTGCTATTGTATGTAGATGACATGCTTGTTGCGGGGTCTACTATGCAAGATATAAATGTTCTCAAGAAGAAATTAGCTAATTCATTTGCAATGAAGGATTTGGGTGTTGCAAAGAAAATCCTTGGTATGAGAATAACAAGAGACAAGAAAAATCTCAAATTGACATTGTCTCAGGGTGAATACATAGAGAAAGTGTTGGAGAGGTTTAGAATGCAGAATGCAAAACCAGTTAGTATACCTTTGGCCAACCATTTCAAATTAACTAAGGAAATGTGTCCCAAGACACATGAGGAGATATAATACATGTCCATGGTCCCTTATGCATAAGCAGTTGGAAGCTTGATGTATGCAATGGTTTGTACAAGACTAGACATTGCACATGCAGTGGGAGTTGTGAGCATGTATATGAACAATCCAGGTAAAGAACATTGGGAGGTAGTAAAGTGGATTATCAGGTATTTGAGAGGTACTTCTTCCCATGCATTATGTTTTGGAGGTTCAGACACTTTTCTATAGGGATATGTTGATTCATATATGGTAGGTAATAAATATAGAAGGAGGAGCACCATAGGGTATGTTTTTACTATAGGTGGAACAACAGTAAGTTGGATTTCGAAACTACAAAAGGTTGTTTCACTTTCAACAACAGAAGTAGACTATGTTGGTGCTACAGAGGCTAGTAAAGAAATGATTTGGTTACAGAGGTTTATGGAGGAATTGGGAAATAATCAGGAGAATAACAGGTTGTACTATGATAGTGAGAGTGCCATTCATCTTGCAAAGAACTCATCCTTCCATTCGAAGACTAATGATATACAACCGAGGTACCATTTCATATGATCCATCTTGGAATATGGAAATTTGAAGTTGGAAAAGATACACACTAGCTGTTACCCATGATTTTGGTCATCATGATGATGTATTGATGATGGTGTACTCAGGCTCTTCATAAGAACTTTCTCCTGAGAAAAATTTATTTTCATCTCTTCCAGAAAACTCATTTTTGAAGACTGTTTGCAGGCTACTAGTATATTTTCCTGTGAGAATGCATGATTCTCGCAGGCTACCTTAAGCCAGGGTGTGAGAAGTTCGCACTATGTTGAACTGCTAGGGTGCGAACTCTTTCTAAAGCAAGGAAAAAGATGAATTCTCGATGCTTCTAGAAGGGAATCTTCTAGAAGGATGAGATGTCATTTGAATGGTTATCCTAGTACTGGATTCCCTGATATTTTGGGATCATTCTTATCCAAGTAACTAATTTATTCTCTCCTATATATTGATTGAATTCTCATGGAAAAGGTTAAGCAAGATTCATTGGAGAATTGGTGAAAGAATTGTGTGAAGGACTGATGCTACAACAACTAGGAGACTCCAACAAGTTCATCCAAAGGAGTTGATCTTCTTCATGCAAGTGAGAAAGTGTGTGTGTCGA
>JZKD02S2193696.1:140666-154577 GCA_000966675.3 Picea glauca
ATGTCCCTTTCCCATAAAGCTAATTCCACTTTATTGTATAACTCCTTGATCATATACATAGATTGACTGTTGAATAGATTGTGCTTTCTTCACTTTGGTTGGTTTGTGTTGTCTTCGTATTGGCTGCACGAGAGCACTGGAGTGAAGCGGGAGAAACAAAAACCATAGGAAGCGATAATAAGGTATGTTCTTTGTTCTTGCCTCCTATTTAATTCAATGGTTAAAATCTAGGGAAAGAGTCATGTTCTGTCTTTCTTTGTTCTAGATTCAGGTGGATCTAGGGAGATCGGTTTGTGTCCGCACTTACGGATTTATCCAACAACACTAGCCATAATCATGAAAAAATGTTAACAAAGGGAGTAACCAAGGAGAAATTGAGTTCTTGCTCAGTTTCAGTTGGTCTTCAAGCATGAAGGTGAAGATGAGAAATTTTCCAGGTCCAAGAAGGTTCATAGTCCAGTAGACACAATAACGATGGAGTTGTTGAGATCAATATCCAAGTGGAAGATTGTTGGTTGTGGAGCCTGATTATCTTCCAGATTCGGAGGTCTTTGTTTTCAACCGTGTTTATACCCCATGAAGGCTTTACACCCCATAAGAATTTACACTTTTCCATGCGGGGGAATGCAATGTCCCCTAATGGGGGTTCAGGGGTGAAGCCCCTGAAGGAAAAATTGCCTTGTAAATGTATATTTTAATTTCATTGTAAATATCGACTGTTCATTATAAGGTTGTAAATATAATAGTAGAAATTATGTTAGGGGTTTTTTCCCTAGAAGGAAAACCTCTTTTATGAGGGAAATGTATTACAACTAGTTATGAAAACGAATATTGTATTCTGAGAGAGAAGACTGCAAGAGAAAGAAGAGGAAGTTACAATGGGTTTGTTGTAGGTTGTATCCCTTCATTTATTGGATAATAATAAAGTAAGGACCTGGAAATTTCTCTGGTGGACATAGAACACACTGGGTGAAGCACATATATATGTGTCTCTATTGTATTGTGTATTTTCTGTGTTTTATTTCCACATTTGTTTTATTTTATTGCTCCGCGATCCTATTTTTCTAACAGATGTGACAATGACAGTGACAATGGAAGTGATAGTGGAAGTAATAGTGGCAGTGACAATGACAATGATTGTGATAGTGACAATTGATCTACACTTATACTTTAGGCTGGAAGGACAGGGTGAGGAAAGGGGGTTGTAGCCTCCTTCCGGTTGGAGCTGAAGAATCAGGGAGTTGGATATTCCTTCAGGGTGGAGCTTGAGAACTAGGTGGTTCTAGCGACCTTTCAGTTGGATCCAAAGAACTTAGGCGGTTGTAGCCTCCTTCTGGTTGGAGCCAAAGAATTTAGGGGTTTTTAGCTTCCTTAAGGTTGAATCCTGTAAATAGGGGGTTGTAGCCTCCTTTCAGTTGCAACTGGAGAATTGGGAAGTTTGTGGTTCCTATGAATGAATTCTTGGTATATATAAGAAATCATTCCATATAGTGACATCAATGATGATGTGGAGGGTGACATCATCAGTGATGTGGATTGGCCACAGTGTCAGGTTCATGGAAGCATAAGTTTTGGGGGTTGATTGCATGGGATATGGGCTTGTGGGTGACATTAGTGACACAATCATGAATCTATATTTGAGACTTTTTGGAGTGGTTTTCAAATGGTCACTTAAAGTCCTATAACCAATCAAAAGAAAACATATGGATGGTGGGTGGTTTTTAGTTATGAGACGTTGGTGACATATTAACTTCCCTGCTACTCAAAGTCCCATAAATAATTATAACCATTGGTCTCCACTCATTTCCTACCATTCAATCAAGTGCATGTTTAGGTTTGGTTTGTAAAGTATTTTCAGCCGTGTTTATTTCAAAATTCATCTATGGTCAAGAAGATGCAAGTGTAACGATAAGATTAGGATGCATAAAATAAAAGGAAAAGGAAATGACCTTATTGATAGCATGGGATAATGATATGGTTCCATATGGTATCCATGTATAGATTCTCCCACCCACAACTATCCCAACATCCAATAATTCCATATCCCCTACTTAGACCTCCAAATAAATAATGCTCAACAACATGGATGCAAGAGAAAAAAATAAGAACAATAATTCTAACCCTGGGAGATGGATTGCTCAAAATCCAAATGCTAATGTGGGAGGCACGAAGGAGAAGAACAAATTGAATTTTTCATGCAATATTTGAAATGGAGATTGTAATATCCCAATTTTGATACCTCGAGATTGGAAATGTATGTTTGTATATAATGAAGGGTAAGAGAGCCTAACAATGTAATATCATTGAATATTAATAATAAAAACAAATCACTAGCTACAGATAGATAAGGACAAAGTTATAGGGGCTATGATTCCATAAGAGAGGGGGATAAATAGGCTAAACCAAAATTATAACATTTATTAAACCTATCATGTAATTAGTTTGGAAAAGTGGTTACATGAGTTTCTTGGGGAAGCCACATGGTGTATTATTTAATGCAAATATATAAACCATAATTTTGATTGTTGGGGGTTACTCAATCATCCTCATTCATTCTTTTTATCATTTTTGGCATGGGAATAAAATGTTGGAGGTAGAGATCCATTGCTAGTTGGTTGTAAGAGTCTATTGGTTATTGGAACAAGAAAATAATTTGTGTGTGCATGAAAATAATGATAGTTGAGGAGAACTATCCATAATTGAGATTCCCTTGAGTTTCCAATACTGATATTTCCTGGCTAGTAGCACTGGATCCCTGGAGAAAACTAAAACAACCTGAGGGATTGAATTGTAAGAAGGGAATTCCTTTCTTTAGGTTGTGTAGGTTCAATATGAAGGAGAGCTAGTAAACTAGGATTGTTGTGAGTGAATAAGAGAGAACAATTTGTAATAGCTTGATAGTTGGTTTGGTTTGAGACTTAGAGTCATCATAGGCACCTATCCTTGCAGATTCATAACCTCATCTTGAGGGTGGCTTGTTGTAGAGAGTTAATGTGAAACATAGCCTAAGGTTGGGTGGAATGTTCACCATCTGCAACTAGTCAATGTGCTCATTTGATAAATATAAGTGTTCTATGTTCTCTATATTTTATATTTCCAATGTGTTATATTGTGCTTCTTCACTATTTAAGACTGGTTTTATCTTTTAATTCCATGCATTGCATGGGATATCCATATTTCATATATATATATATATATATATATATATATATATATATATATAGTTAAATGTTTTCTTGCTTGCATGGATGGTTTGTTGATATGCATGCTTCTTGATTTTATTAATTATTGGTATTAGAAGTTTTAAAATTTGTGACATCATCAATGATGTTGACTAGCAACAATGGTAGGTACATGGAGGCATAAGTGCTAGGGGTCAAGTGTCTAGGAGGTGGAATTATGAGTGACATTAGTGCTAGTACTACAAATTTGTTTACGAGGTTTTTTGGAGTGGTTTTCAAACATGTGGATGACGAGTGGTTTCCATTTATGGGAATTTGGTGACATATTAACTTTTCTGCTACTGAAAATCCCATAAATAAATAAAAAGAAAACATGTGGATGATGAGTGGTTTCCATTTATGGGAATTTGGTGACATATTAACTTCCCTGCTACTCAAAATCCCATAAATCATTATAACCATTTATCTCCACTCATTTCCTACCATTCAATCAAGTGCATGTTTGGGTTTTTTTTGTAATGTATTTTCAACCATGTTTATTTCAAAATTCATCTATGGTCAGGAAGATGCCAAGTGTAAGGATAAGATGAGGGAACATAAAATGAAATGAAAATTATGGGACCCTTATGATAGCATGTGATCATGAGATTACGCCATGTGGCATCCAAGTATAGGTGCCCCCACCCACAACTATGCCATCATTCAAGAATTCCATATCCCCTACTTAGACCGTTGACATTAATTCGAAGCAATCCACTAATCCAAATAACACTCAATAACTTGGAGGAAAGAGAAAACATATTATAACCCTCGACAAGGGATTGCTCAAAATCCAAATGCTAATGTGGGAGGCATGAAGGATAAGAAGAAATTGAAGTTTCCTTGCAAGATTTGCAACGGAGACAATATTACCCCAATTTTGATACCTTGAGATTAACAATGTATGTTTGTACATGATGAAGGGATAGAGAGCCTAAAAATGTAATAGCATTGAATATTTGTAATAAAAACACATCACTAGCTGCAAATAGATAAGGATAAAGTTACATGGGACTATGATTCCACAAGATAGGGGGATAAATGGGCTAAACTAAAATTATAATATTTTATTAAACCAATCTTGGAATTAGTTTGGAAAAGTGGTTACATGAGATTCTTAGGGAATCCACATGGTTCATTATTTCTTTCAAATATATAAACCATAATGGGGGGTTCCTCAATCATTATTTTTCTTATTTTTGGCATGGGAATGAAATGTTGGAGGTATATAACCATTGCTAATTGGTTGTAAGAATCTACTAGTTATTATAGCAAGAAAATAATGCACGTGTGCATGATAACAATGTCAGTTAAGGAGAACCATCCATACTTGATATTCCCTTCAGTTTCCATCTTTAAGATTTTCTGGCTAGTAGCACTAGATCCCTAGAGAGAAATGAAATAGCCGGAGGTTCTGTAATGTGGAGAAGGGGATTCCTTTCTTTAGGTTGAGTAGGTTGAAGAAGAAAGAGAGTTAGTAAATTGGGATTGTTGTGAATGAGGAAGAGAGAATAGTTTGTAATATCTTGATATCTAGACTACTTTGAGACTTAGAGCCATCCTAGGAACTTGTCCTTGTCCTTGTGGATTAATAGCCTCATCTTGGGGGTGTCTTATTGTAAAGAGTCAACGTGCAACAAATCCTAAGGTTTGGTAGAATGTCCGACTTCTATATCCAGTCGATGTAGTCATTTGATAAAAATAAGTGTTCTATGTTCTTTATATTTTATTTTCCGATGTGTTATACTATGCTTGTTCACTATTTAATAACGAGTATATATTTTAATGTTGTGCATTGCATGTGATATTTTTATTTTGTGTATATATGTACACACACACATATTGTTAAATGTTTTATTGATTTCATGCATGGTCTATTAAGATGCACGCTTCTGGATTTTATTAATTATTGTTATTAGAAGTTACAAAATCCATTCAAGAACATGCCATTCTTGAGGGTACCTAGCATGGGGGTACATTAAAATTGGTATCAAAGCATTGGTTTTAGTGCTTGGGATGCATGGGATGATAGACATAGTAGTTTTAGTAAAGATTAAACCTTGGAGTTCAAAGATGTTTTCTTGATATTAGGAATTTTTTGAATTTTTCAAAATTTTGTGATTTTTCATAGAATGACATCATTGATGATGTGGATGGTGATATCATCTCTGATATGAACTAGCCTTGGTGGAAGGTCCATGGAGGAAGAAGTTTTAGGATTCGA
Organism: Picea glauca; assembly: GCA_000966675.3. Taxonomy (NCBI): domain Eukaryota; kingdom Viridiplantae; phylum Streptophyta; class Pinopsida; order Pinales; family Pinaceae; genus Picea; species Picea glauca. Next base: position 146,112 of record JZKD02S2193696.1, read on the forward strand.
GTGCTTGAGAGGTGGGTCCATGGGTGACATAAATTCCATGAATGCAAAGTTGTTTACAGGAAATTTTGAGGTGGTTTTCAAATGGTCACTTAAAGTCCTGTAACCAATCAAAAGAAAACATGTGGATGGCAGGTAGTTTGTAGTTATGGGACATTGGTGGAATATTAACTTACTTGATACTCAAAGTCCCACAAATCATTACAACCATTGATATCCACTCATTTCCTGTTTTTCTATCAAGTGCATGTTTGGGTTTGGTTTGTAATGTATTTTCAATAGTGTTTATGTCAAAATTTATATATGGTCAAGAAGATGCCAAGTGTAAGGATAAGATGATGGAACATAAAATAAAAGGAAATGAGTGACACCCTGCTGATAACATGGGATACTAAGATGGTTCTATGTGGAAGTCAAGTACAGGTGCCCCCCCAAATGTAATAAATATAATATTGAAGTGCAAAGGTAAGGAAAGAGAAGGAGGAAAGGGGACCCCAAATCACAAATTTGGAAAAAAAAATTTACTCAATATTTTCCCATTTTTCTTAGTTTAGGAGATAGCTAGGTTTTTCTAAAAAATCTAAGTCAGGAGAAAAATATAAAAAAGGGTAAAGTTGACATTTCCGAATTCATGTAGATTTTGAATGGAGAATTAGATTTATAATATGAAGGTTTTTATGTGCTCACCATATGAATATTATTAGTGTTCAATACAAAAAATTTCTTGGTTCTTGGCATATTTTTTTTTGTAGGTGGCATAAGTTCACCTTTGAGTTAATTTGCACTAGTAGGAAAAGTGCACAAATTGGGAAAAAATGACAATTTTAGAAAGCCATAACTTTCAGCATAGATCAGATTTGGGCACAAGTATAGTCATTGTAAGGATGATTTAGAGGAGAATATTCTTGAATAATTAGAATATAGAGAAGTGTTACAAGGTTCTTCATAAATTGAAAATAAAAAAGACATATATCTTTAATTGATAAAAGTTTATAGTATACATAATTTCTAATGGCAATGGTTTCTTGCACTTTTGTAGAATTAGGGGTACAAGTAGAAAAATTCAAGCTCATAATTGCAATAGAGACATGGAATATGACAAAGAGCCTACATCCATGAGAGGGAATCTAAAGGCATAAACATTAGTTTAGGTAACGAGGAGACAAAATCTAATGGACATAGAAGTAGGGTGGAACCAGTGGAGATGGTAGAAACTATGAGGAGTCTAAGGATGGAAGTGTATAGTTATAGAGATGATAATGAGAATATAATAAGATCACAATAGGAATAAAATAAAAAAATAACTCAATTGTTACAGAGTCTAAATCATCTACAAAGACAAATTAAGAATGTATTAGGTTCAAGACATAAGGAAGAAAATAGACCTAATGCAAGGAGTGATAACCATCATGGATCTTGGAACTCAAGAAGTGTGAATAGATCTTAAAGTCAACACTACTCACCTACTCATTCATCCCAAAAGTTTTAAGTATTAGAGGATTCAATGAGAAACCCAAAAGTGTCCCCTATTAGGAATCAAAGAATAAGATATGAATTGGATAGCTTTCAAGGTGAACTTAGGAAGCTTAAGCCACCAAAATTTGATGGTAAAAAAAAACGAGGAGATGATGTTGAAACCTCATTACTTGGAATTAGAAAATATTTCCAGTTGCATAGTTACTCATCTAACATAGAAGCCGATATTTCCATTTACCATTTACATGGAAAAGATTCTATGTGGTGGGACCAGTTGAAGAAATTCAAGCACATTAATGATGAGAAAAGGATTTGTTGGAAGGAGCTCAAGAAACACTTCCAAAAATAGTGTCTTTCAAAGAAATACTATGAAAATAAGATGAAGGAGTTATTTGAACTCAAGTTGGGGAACATGACCATGGAAGAATATGAAAATAAGTTCTTGGAGTTGCTAAAGAATGTCGGATTTATCAAAGAGGAGAAGGTGAAAATACATGGGTTCTTGAGTGGAATGACATCTTTTTACAAAGACAAAATTCAATTTGATGAACCCAAGACTTTAGCAAAGACAATTAGAAAGGCCAAGTACTTGTATGAACAAAGAAAAGATAGAGAGACCTTTTAGAAGTTTTGGAAGGATAAGAAGAAGCATAAATAAGATCAAATAAATAAGGGATTCAAAACTTGTTTCAATAGAAATAGTGTTGAAACCTACCAACAAAATCAACTAGCTTAGGATGAATCCAAAACAAAAGTCTTTTTGGGAAAAAGGAGAAGGCCAACAATCGAATGTTGGGGATGTAAAGTAGATAACATGTACAAATATTACCCTCACAAAGAAGACAAAATGAGGACATTTCACAACATTCAGGAGGCTATTACAATGAAAGACATGAACATAAATATTCTAAGGATATATGCATCCCTATAAGATCATAGGTAGAACATCAATCCCACACGATTGAGGTGGAAGGTAAGGTTACAATTCAACCGATTGACATTTTAATTGATTCAGGAGAAATCCATAGTAACATTGATCATAAATTATTGAAAATATTTCATTTGATGAAATGTAATCTTGAACGATCATGGTTGGTTTAGCTAGCCACTAAGAGAAAAAGAAGGATCAATGAGACTAACCAAGGCTATCCAATATATACGAATGGAGTAATGTTATAGATTGTTTTTGTACACTCCATGCATGTTTCTATGATGGCCTTCCATTTCCCTCTGCAGACTTCATTTCCCCTTTTTCTATCACTTAATAGCTAAAAATACTCATTTTTGTACATGTACGCAACCTACCAGTTATATCACTCATGTGCGTACATGAGATGCTCCATTACATCTTACGTAGATCGGGTTTGGTGCACAACAAATAAAGATTGCACCGGGTTTCCTTGCCATTTCACAAGATCTGTGATCCTTGAACTTCCATTTACTGGAAAAACTCTGAATCGACCCTTGAAATCCATTTAGAGAGAAAAGACAATCTGGAGAAATTTCACCTCAATATAATTTGTGTCCCTTTGTCCTTGAAAGTATGAAATTCTTGTGTTCATCCCCCAAGCTCTTCCTATCTTGTAATGGAGAAACTCATTGACTCCTACATGTGAGCTTACCTTTGTGGAGGATTGAAGTGGTGGAGGCCCAGTTGAGGGACTTAGTTTCTCAGTTCCAATATGTGTCGTTACAAAAGTTTTTCACCTATGCACTTTTGTTGATTACATTAATAGAAATACTCTCTTCTTGTCCAATTGATATCTTGAAAATATTTGTATTTCTTTCAATGGGTGTATTTGTTATGTATGTTAATGGATTATGTTGATTTATATGTTGACATTATATATCATTAATGCAGAGGTGGAGAAGCTACTCAATGTTGGCTTCATCTACCCAGTTCCCTTGACTGAAAGGGTGTCCAACCTCATTCCCGTAGATAAAAAGAAAGGAACTATCTACTTATGTATGGATTTTAGGGACCTGAACAAAGACTGTCCTAAATAAAACTTCCTCACTCCTTTTATTGACTAGATTATTGATGATTGTGCATGAATCAAATTATTTTCCTTTATGGATGGATTTTTAGGTTATAATCAAATTCATATCAAACCTGAGGATCAACACAAGACAATGTTTATTTTTCCTTGGGGTACCTTTTCATACTGGAAAATGGCTTTCAGTCTTAAAAACGTCGGATAAACCTTTCAACGTTCCATGACCTTAAGAATATCATCGAATCTTACCTAGATGATCTTGATGATCACTCTCGCAAGAGGGGAGATCACTCAACTCACCTTCGACTAGTATTTGAGAGATGTTGTTATTATCGCATTCTACTGAACCCTCACAAGTGCATATTTTGCATTAGGTCTGGTCATATTTTAGGATTCATAGTTTTTTAGCATGGGATCATGGTGGATCCTATGAAGGTTGAGGAAATACTTTGATTTCCTCCCCTGCACAACATTCAACAACTTCAAGGTTTACAGGGGAAGGCTAACTTCCTGCATCATTTCATAGTTAACTATGTCAGTTTAACTAAAGGTTTCATGTTTCTTATGAATAAGGACACTTTGTTCATATGGGATGAGTGAGCCCAGGAATATTTGATGCTCTTAAGAAATCCTTGGTATTGATGCCTCTGCTGAAGCCCCCATACTACAGTAGAAACTTTCTTCTTTATATCATCGCATCCGAAGGGATGGTTGGTATGGTACTTGTTCAGTAGGATGATGAGCTCCATGAGCATGTTGTATACTACCTTAGTCAAAATATAGTTGGTCTTGAACTCAAATACTCTCACGTAGAGAAGCTAGCCTTGGCCACTGTACATGCGGTTCAAAGACTTTGACATTATACCTTACTTTGCAAAACTACCGCGGTTGCAGATATCAATCCATTTAAATACGTCCTTACTAGACATATCATAGGGGGGAAATAAATTAGTGGATTGTTATTTTTCAAGAATTTGATCTCGATTTTACTTCTGCAAAATCCAAGAAATTGCTAGTTTTTGCAGAACTAATGTTAGAATTCCCTATATTGGATGAGGATATTTTTCATGATGATTTCTTCTCAGATGAACATATATTCCTTATCTCATATTTAGACCCCTAGTACAGAGATATTTTAATATACCTTCAACCCTGAATCTCCCTCAACATCTGTCGAGAGACGATCGATGACGTATATGTCATTAGGATACAAAATACCTTATTATCGGTGACACTAGATAATATTTTACATTGTTACCTGAATCATGAGGAGGCTAAGGATTTTCTCAATGACCGTCACAGTGGGGTATGTCGTGGTCATTTATCCGGGCTTGCGACAACCCAAAATATATTGCGAACCAATCATTTTTGGGAGTCAATTTTTAAAGATTGCATTGAAGTAGTTAAGAAGTGTCACCCTTTCCAAGTGTTTGCTCAAAAAATTCACTCACACCCAACCCCTCTTCATACAATCATCACCATTGGTTGCTTCACCAAGTGGGGGGTGGATTTCATGGACTACAACCCAACCTCAGCTAGGGGGCACCAACATATTATCGTGGACGTGGATTATTTAAATAAATGGGTTGAGGCCTTGCTTACTGTTAAATATGATGGTAAGACTGCAACATTTTTTTATATTCAATCAGATTATATCCCGGTTTAGAATCCAAAAATATATTGTCACTGATCATGGAAGTCACTTGCAAAATGAGATGATGACAGAGTTGGTATCGAAACTGGGGTTTCTACAGTATCATTCTTCCCCTTATTATCCCCAAGAAAATGGACAAGTAGAGGATGTAAATAAATCTCTAAAGACCATTTTGCAAAAAAATATCAGTCAGAGTAAATATAATTGGCATATGATGCTTTACCCTGCACTTTGGGCATACCAACTATGATAAATACTTCCACTTGTTTCTCACTGTTTTAGTTAATACATGGCATGGATTCGATTCTTCTTATTGAATGCTAAATCCATTCTCTTAAGTTGGCAATTGAGGTCCTACCTAACAAAATATATCTCGAAGAATGCCTCGTACACCTAGAGCACCTCGATGATCAACATCGAGACACCTCTATGGATATCAAAGTGAATAAACAATGTGTTAAGGTCTAATACAATAAACAAGCCAAGGAATCGTTGGGGAAAGGAAATTTCAAACTCATGTGGCATAGTCCTTATATCATTCGACATGTTCTAGAGAAAGAATCCTACGAATTAGAATATTATTACAGGAATGTGTTGGATGAGTCCATAAATGGTCTCTACCTTAAAATTTACTATGCTCGAGCCCTCAAACTCGGGTGTGGCCTTTGTATTTTATTGTATGTACTTCTTTTTTCTTCTCTCTTTTGTGTCATCGACTTGTTTATTGAGTTTTCCCTTGGTTGGCATACTTCAACGGAGTCTTTGATATACTTAGGATTCACATATGCTGTCAGTTGTCATACATGGAACTTGGCTTCTGCCACTTGGGTTATCTATTCACCCGAGGGACAACTCATGTCTTCAAGTGCCATTTGTCTGGAGCCATCAATGAATAATGTGGTTGAGTATAACATCATCATAGAGCTATTATGCGATTCCATTTCACATGGTGTTCAATCTTTAGAAGTTCACCTAGAATACCAGTTAGTTGTATATCAGTTGAACGATAGTTACCATGTGAGAGAGATCCTACTTTACTTCGACGATTCCTATGGGTACGAATTTTGTAACGATACTTTGATTTTATTACTTATAATCACATCCCTATAAGTTCTAATCAAGTATCTGATTCATATGCTAATTACATTTTAGATTGGAATTTGTCACATAACTAAGTAAATAAAACACATTTATACATTCATCCATTATAACATATATAATTTGAGTCGAAGACCATTTTTTTTTTTGTTTTGCTTTATCATATTGAAAAAAACAAAAAAATGAAATATATAAAAACCAATTTTTCTTTCACTATGGACTAATAGCACAGTTAAAGACCTGGTTTGAAGTGGTTTTTTCCATGTTTTTTTAGCGGTTTTCCAGTTTCATATCGCCCGTTTGTGCCTCCAAAAAGTATATTCCTTCATCGACATATAGTATAGGTTCTCACCCTCCTTTGCATTTCTGCATCGTCCTATGACCGTGATTCATATTCCCTAGGTAAGAAATCATTTCTTAGCGACACATAACCTTCTTACTGCTAATAGAAGTGTCATTATTAAGTGGTAGTGACTTACCAAACATGGGTACCCTAGTTAGAACCCTTTTGTGATTTGGTGCCCATGCATAAGTTACTCAATATAACTAGGAGTTACTTATAGTCCCAATATGAATTTGTGTTCAAACCCCATTTTTCTTACTCAATATCATTCTAACTACTACCTATGGGAATCCCCTCGAGTCTTGGTTAAGCTCTTTTTCGACTCCCCAAAAAATGAAAAGATTGTCGAGTGAACTTGTCTCTTTCACACTCATTAAATGGTTGTGAAAGGACATCTATTTGGTATAAGTTTAACTCTTTTCTAGACCAAGTAGACTATTTACAAAAAATCAATACTCTAGTCACCATTGGCTAGAGGAGTTCTCCTGGGTATTATTTTATAGTTTTTCAGGCCTAGCAGACTAAATCTACGAAAAAGGACATTTATGATTTAAGTTGTAATTACATACCATTATCCTTGTTTCATTTTTGAGCCTATTTTCTGCTCCCTCTTTCTCGTTATAAGCCTCTTTCCCCAGTAATTCTCATCACTAGTGAAGTGGTGCCTTTTATATATCCTTTGCAGCTTGACACCCTTTATTTATTAATTAGGAAAACAACTTTTTATTATTTCATGTTGATTGTGTTATCATCCTTAATTAAATAATAAGAGGGGCAAGAAAAACAGGAATCAGATGAGAGTGAAGTTGCATGTTTCCTGAGGTTTCCTCGTTAGTTGCAGGGTTAAGCGGTTAGGTAGGGTTTGTTCTAGGTGATAAAATGTGAGTAAGTCCATTGTATCTAGACGTGTTCCAGGGCAGTAAAATATATCTGTAATATATGGTACCCAAAGAGGAAACATCCCCCTGAGTTTCCATGCCCCGCATGCGTTCCCTTGCATTGAGCATAGGTATGTTCCACTGCCTAGAACTAATTTCTTATTTGTGACACTTGTTTCCTCTCTTGTATCATAGCATTTATTTTTCTATGAAAAACCAAGAAAAGATGGGCGGGAAAATAATATTATCTCCTATCGGAAACAATCATGTCTCCTTTGAACATAGCACAAACTCTTGATTCCATTTTCATCCAAGGTTTGAGTTTATCATGACCTTAGGAAGAAGAGCTCATTATTTAGAATCTACTCCTCCAACTGGTTATTCTTCCAGTCCCTATGGAGATTTTGTCGAATCCTCTTGCGTCATTTTTTTTTCAATGATCAGTTTTAAGTCTATGCTGCTTGAGTTATCCATATGTCTCATGCTATTGTTCAAAGGAAGTATAAAGCATGTGTCAGCCACTGTTACACGTCAAAATTGCTCAGCTGGATGAGTGTCGCATTATCCCTCTCAATTGTCGTAAGTGTCGCATCAACTTTCGCAAGTGTCGCAAGTTGGTCACTAGTGTCACAAAGGATGTTCAGACATACTGTCATGATAATGACACTAAGGAGACACTTATAACATCTCACATGACTGATTTGAAGGAGGAGAACTGATCTGTTGAAGTCAAACAACCTTTTTCCACCTGAAAGCACCTCAAAAAACTGAGTTTTGGAGAGGAGCGCTCCCCCTTACACTATCTCGGAGCGTCGGCGCTCCTCATACACTATCAGGGAGCGTTATAATGCTTCCAGGCCCTTTTGAAGGAGCGTTATAGATTTTGAGGGCGCCAGCGCCCCCTAAATCCTACCAGGGAGCGCTACAACACTCTGATAGCCCTTTTGAGGGAGCGCTACCTATTCTGGGCGGTTGTTAAACTGTTGAGATGAATGGGGGAAGCATCTTTTCATTCTTGGAAGG